>CAUYQU010028093.1:0-14423 GCA_963574635.1 Cheracebus regulus
TGTGGCTCCTCTGCCGGGAATCTCCCGGTCTGTGGGCAACAAAAATTCATCGGAAAGTGCGGCGTCCACTCGTTCTCTGTGCTTTCACTGGGAGCTACATTCCTGAGCTGTTGCTAATCGGCCATCTTGGATCTCTCTCTCTTATTTATGTTTTTGAGATGCTGTCTTGCTCTGTCACTGGGCTGGCGTGCAGTGGCACAATCTCTGCCTCCCAGGTTCAAGCGATTCCCCTGCCTCAGCCTCCTGAGTAGCTGGGACTACAGGCATGCACCACCACACCTGGCTGATTTTTTGTATTTTAGTAGAGGTGGGATTTCACCATGTTGGTCAGGATGATCTGTATTTCCTGACCTTGTGATCTGCCTGCCTTGGCCTCCCAAAGTGCTGGGATTACAGGCATGACATCTTGCGCCCAGCCTTGTTTTTATTTATTTATTTATTTATTTTATTTTATTTTTAAGCTGCCAACCAATGTTTTATTTAAACCTGTGAAATGCTATGCAATTGCTGGGGAGTGATTTACTTCCAATTATGTGGTCACTTTTAAAATAGGTATAATGTGATACTGAGGAAAATGTATGTTTTGTGGATTTGTAGGAGGAGAGTTCTGTAAATATTTGTTAAGTCTAGTTGTATCTTATACAAAGAGAGTCTCTTTGTATCTTATAATTGATTTTTCTATTTGTGCAATAATCATCATTGGGATTTTGATAGAGATTGCTTTGAATCTACAGGTTGCTTTGGGTAGTATTTACGTCTTAACAGTATTACATTTTCTAATTCATGAACATGGTGTATGTTTTTATGTATTTAAGTCTTCTTTAATTTCTTTCAGCAGGCTTTTACAGTTTTCACTGTGCAAGTCTCTTAACCTCTTGAGTAATTCCTAAGTAGTTCATTGTTTTTGATGCTTTTATAAATGGAACCATTTTTCTACTTTCCTTTTCAGGTTAATTGTTAGTCTATAGAAATGCAACTTATTTTTATATGTTTACTTTGTATCCTGCTACTTTATTGAATTCATTTATTAGGTTTAACAGTGTTTTGAGTGTGGGATGGGGGACCTTTTGGAGTCTCTACGTATAAGATCAGATCATCTGCAAATAGAAATAGTTTTACTTTTCCTTTCCAATTTAAATGGCTTTTATTTCTTTTTCTTGCCTGATTCCTCTGGCAAGAGCTTATTGTACCATGTTGAATAGAAGTGGTGAAAGCAGACATCCTTGCCTTATTTCTGATCTTAGTGGAGAAAGGTTTTTAGTCTTTCACTATTATGATGTTGGCTATGGGTTTTTTCATATATGGATTTTATTATATTGAGGTAGTTTTCTTTCTCGTAAATTCTGTATTTTCAACATGAAAGGGCATTTAATTTTGTTAAGTGCTTGTTCTGAATCAACCACATACAGATGATCATGTGGTTTTAGCCTTTTATTCTGTTAACATTATATATTACATCAATTTTTATATGTTAAACGTTTCATCCTTGCATTTCAGAAATAAGTCTCACTTGGTTATGGTGTATAATTCTTTTAATATTCTGCTGAACTCAGATGGCTAGTATTCTGTTGAGAATTTTTACATCAGTGTTTATAAGGGATATTGGTATGTAGTTTTCTTTCTTTTCTGGCTTTGGTATCAGGGTAATACTGGCCTCATAGAATGAATTAAAAAGTGTTTTACTGGCTGGGTTTGGGGGCTCACGCCTGTAATCCCAGCACTTTGGGAGGCCAAGGCGAGTGGATCACCTCAGGTTAGGAGTTCGAGACCAGCCTGGCCAAAATGGTGAGACTCCATCTCTACTAAAATTACAAAAATTAGCCAGGCATCCTAGTGTGAGCCTGTAGTCCCAGCTACTGAGGCAGGAGAATCACTTGAACCCAAGAGGTGGAAGCTGCAGTGAGCCAAGATCACACCGCTGCACTCCAGCCTGGGCAACAGAGTGAGACTCCATCTCAAAAAAAAAAGTGTTTTATCCTCTTTAGTTTTTTGGAAGAGTTCGAGAAAGATTGGTTAATTCTTTAAATGTTTGGTGGAAGGCTGTGTATTTTTAAAAACAGTTTTAAAGAACATATTTAAAGTAATCTGCTGGACTGAGGGAACTGTTACATTTAGGATAAAGAGAAGCTTGGAAAACTGTGGGGTTTTCAGATTCATTGTTTTATCTCCAAGTGAAGATTCCCTCTGTTCTCTCACGTCTTTACCACAGGACTGAAGATTGAGTTGGCCTCTGTGATGTGGCCTGGCCAACAGTCTGTTGCTCTCTCATCCTTTAGGAGTCCTGGGTCATTAGTAAGCATTTTCTCACAGCACATGATTCAGAATGAAATGTAGCTCCAGGTCCAACAATTATTTCTGAAAATAACCTCAACTTCTTTAAAACCATTTCTATTATATGTTGATTTAAAAGCATTAATACTGATCTGCAGTCAACTTTTTCTTTCTGTCCGTCATCCTGCCTCCATCTCTCTCCCCACTCTTTTTTCTTTCACCTTCCTCCCTCCCTCCCTCCGTCCCTTCCTTGCTGCCTTCCTTCCCTCCCACCCTCCCACCCTTCCTGTTCCTCCCTCCCTCCCTTCCTCTCTTCTTCCCTTTTTCCCTTCCTGCCTCCCTCCCTCATTCATGGAATACCCAGAACAATACTGTCTAATAGAAATATAATACTGTCTAATAGAAATATAATATAAGCCACATGTGTAGCCATGCTAAAAAAAGAAGAGAAACAGATGAAATTAATTTTAATAACACACTTTAACCTAATATATCCAAGATATTATCATTTCAATATTTAATTACTATAAAATTAAGGAGATATTTTACATATTTTTCATTGTAAGTCTGTGAAATCCACTGTGCTTTTTAAACTTCAGGCACATCTCAGTTTGGACTGATCACATTTCAAGGTCTCAAGAGCCACATGTGTCTAGTGACCACTGTAATAGGCGGTGCAGACCTAGTGTATTCGGTGCCAAGCACACGAAGTCCAGAAAAGGGGAGTCCTCAACTTTGCTTCATAGACAGGACAGCTCAGTAAAGGACTAATGATGGCAGTGAGTATCTGGGGAGGAGCTGTGCACAGAGTGTTAGGGAAGCCCAGAGGAGGGGCTCCAAAGTCGGACCTGTGAGCTGGGGCCTCCCTGCAACTGACTTGGCTCCTTTGCTACCACCTCCGGTGGGGAGGCCGCTGAGCTGCAGTCTGGCATGGGCCCCAGTCCATCAGACATTAACTTTTTGCCTCATGTGTTAAGAGAGCCATTGGCAAGCTCACATTTTAATGACAGGCTCTGCTCTGGCCACAGGTCTGGGAGCTGGGATTTTGGAATCACAACCTCACTGCTTTCCGTTCTGGCCTGCCTTTCATTCCCACAGACAGGACGGCTCATCGAGCCTCCTGGAGATTGCTCTGCGGCCAGGTGCACCTCCTTGCTTTTTTGCTCTGCAGTGCCCAGGAAGGTTTAAAGGATGACAGGGAACAGAAGGAAGAAACCATTTTTATTTTCGTCTTTGTCTAGACCCCTCTCCCCTCCTCACCTCTGGGAGGTGGCACCAAGATCTCTGGTTGTTGATGGAAAGGTCATCAGGTGGGCTTCTGTGGACCCACCCTGGCCCCGCCCTGGCTGCTGTGCCCGCACCGCTTCTGAGGGACTTAGGTAGCTAATGTGGACGGTGTGGCTCCAGCAGTAGGCAAGTGTGTGCGTGTCCCCAGGCTCCCTGCTTGCGGAGGGGTGGTAGAGAGGTGCTTACAGATATCCAGCCAGGAGGTGCAAGGGAAGAGGAGGAGCAGTTTCCACTCACCCTCCCACCTCCTTTTGGCTTTCTCTTCTGACATTGCCTATCGCCAAAACAGGGATGGGAATTTGGCATAGTGAAAGCATCTCATTGTACTTTCCCACTCCTCAGTCTTACCTCCCTCCTAAGACTTTTTTCTACCCAGGTCCCTTAATACTCAAAGACTGCAAATTCCTTTCCTACTGCTGATGTGGAGGAAGCTTGGAAACATGTTTCTTTCCAGGAGATGAGTGATATGGCACAAAGACGGGTCAGATGAGGCCAAGGGATTGGAGCCAGGGTCTTGCCAAACTTGCAGGCAGCTTGTGACTGCGGGCATGGTGTGTCCATAGAGGAGGGGAGGCCTGGGGGCTCCATGCTGTCGGGATTCCTCCCTTGATAAACAGAGTCAAGGTGCGTAGGGAGACCTTGTGAGAGGTGTCCAGCCCTTTCAAAGATGCTATTAGTAAGTGTTGGCTTGTTCAGTGATCTACCGATTGATGTTACTGGCCTGGTCCAAGGTTCTGCTTCTGCTTCTGATACCACTTACTCTCTTTTAACCATATTTGAACTCTATAATATTAACCTAGATTTCTTTGGGAGTTGTATACACTCTCCACCACAGGGAATCAAATCCAGCATGTAAAGATGGGAAGAATCTCAGTAATTACCTAAGTTCACGAAGAAGCCAAAGTAAAAATATTTCTTCTCTTGGGAGTAATAAAAGAAATGAAATAGATGAGAGTTGAAAAGCTCTTCTCCTTACCCCACACTCGCAGCTCTCCTAAAATTCAAAATTCACGTTACAGTGCACATTAGCAGATAGCATTTTGATTGATAAGTGTTAAATTAAGGAGTTAACACGGAGAAATGGAAACTAAGAAAACGGAAAAGGCCACGTATTCTCGTGTTACACAGGCATGCTTATTTAGTACTGCAGGTAATGAAATAAGATCGTTGTTACTGGTGCAGCCTGTGGCCAAATACATGTTTTCTTTCTGTTTTTTTGAGACAGGGGCTCTTTCTGTCACCCGGGTTGGAGGGCTGGAGTTCAACCGTGCGATCATGGCTCACTGCGGCCTTGATCTCCCGGCTGCTCAGATGATCCTCCCACCTCGGTTGCTTGAGTAGCTGCAACTACAGGCGTGCAGTACTGTGCCTGGCTAAGTTTTTAAATCTGTTTTTTTGTAGAGACAGGGTCTCAGCTCAGGCTGGGTCTTACGCACTTTGATACCCCAAAATATTTTGATTTATTCTTAGTTTCAGTAGGTAAGATAGGTGATAGTTTGAGTTCCTTCAGGAGGTCAGTGGACGAGACCAGAAGTGAGCTGTGACGATAACATGGGCTATGGGCAGGTGGCGACCACGAGCACAATGAGAGCAGCAAGACTGTGGGCTCTGGGTTTGAATCCTGGCTCCGCTACTCACCAGCCCTGTACAAGTGACTCAGCCTCTCTTCACCTTGTTTATTTTCTGTAAAAATGAGAATTGTAGATTTGTATTTATGAAGATGATATAAGATGATCTGTCCAAAATACTTAGTCCACAGTACCTGACAAATATTCGATTCTGAAGAAATATTAATTGCTATTCCTACTACTTCAGTGCCGAAAGTGCTGTTTTCCTGACAACGAGTGGGTGCTTTGTTTATTTCTGCCCATAGCAAAGCCATACATTGATTGTTTAACGCCTTCTTGGCCTCTTTGAAAATGTTTAAAATTATGTTTACTTTTTCTGTATATCATTGCGGGATTTGTATGTGTGTGAGAGAGAGTGAGTGTATTTTGGGAGGCCAGTAATTACCCTGTTCAGATGAGCTGCCCAGTCTTTCCCATGGCAACTGAAAAAAATCAAAAATTAAAGCAAAAACTTTGAGGTTACATAATTGCCTTCAGTAGACTAGGAGGACTGTAGAGATCTTGAAGTTTTTTTATGGGTTTTGGTGTTCTTTGGGTTTAAGGTGTTGGGTAAAGATACAGAGGTCCTACTGAGTAACTGAACAGGATGCTGTTGCTTGCTTTGAAGTGAGTAAATTGGTCAAAAGTACAAATGGGAGGGGAAGTTGAGGTTTAATGAAGGAAGGCCATTATTAATGTTTCCATGGTTTTAGCAGTTTAAAAGTTGGGAGTTTAAATAAGGTTGTTAGTTGTGGGGAAAAGAGCCCACAGACATTCAGACATGGTCAAAGTTTAGTCTTTCAGTCTTCATTTTAATCTGAAACTAGGGGGCCAAGGTTCTGAATCACACAGCAAAGGGATCGCTTCATAACTTGAGCTATCTGAATGCTAATTATCGCATGCTCATAATGAAATAAGATTTTCGTAGCTTCACCGCTCTAATCAAATCCCAATTATCTGAATATTGTTTTTCTTGGGCGGAGAAAGAATATTATGATTTTTGGATTTTTTTTAATCTTCCAAAAAAATTATATGTATCCCCTTAAAACATGGGTGTAACCAAAAGCTCTGGTGTCTTTCCCTGACATCCACAAAATGATCCTTGTATAATTCTCTTGGTATCTCTTGTGTAGGGATTAACATGGAAAGCCTCATTATCTGATTGAAAGGCAGGTTTGACCTTTCCACTGGAGATGTGATGCTCTTAGCTCCAGAACCAAGATAGATAAGACTATTAGACTTGCCCTGCCCACCCTGCTGACCCTGCCAAGTGTGTGCTAAGCCTATATTTGTTTTATTTCCAAAAATTGTATTTTTTTTTCCCCCGAGACCCAATTTTATCATATAATGACAACTCTGTTATTGATAATAGTCTGGGCTTAGGAAGAACATGGAGACTTGAAATCTACAAATTATCCTAAAATCTAACATTCGAAAACTTCTTCTGTTCAGCTCTTTAAATGTGAGCAAAGGAAAGGAAAATGAAGATAAGATATTAACTTACGTGAGTACAGGTGACGTCGGGCACTTGGTGTCAGAAACTCTGTTTGAATGCAGCCTCTTCCAGTTACCTAGTGAGCACTGGGAAATTTTTGTAACTCCCTGAGTTCTCCTTTTATCGTTTGTCAAATGATGAAAGAATACTTTTTTCTTGTGGTGATTGTATTAGATGAGATATGATATATGTGACAATTTGTGAATTTTTGGCCAGTCTTCATGTGATACTCACTACTTTGTGTCATCTGATAGAGAGGAGGAAGAAGGAAGCATATACAACTAGTAGCCTGAGTAAATACTGGTTATTTTACTTCCAAATTGCCAAGACTAGGCTGTAAACCAGCAGTCTCCCTTGTTTAACCTCAGTCAGCTACAGTTGCCTCAAGGCCCCCAAATTGCAATTGGTAAGACAACATATACAAAATCCATATGGGAATCCTTCTTGCTTAACCTTTTTCATTTGTGATGGTCAATTGAGGTTATTAACCTAACTGGCTTGCAACGGTAAATGAGTTTTTTTTTTTAGTCCTTTCTGAGAATCTTAAACAACTAGTTTCAATTGTTATAAGCTGTGGAAGCTGGGAATTTTTTTTTCTCCCCAGTACTGGACTCTTTTATGATGGCCCACTGGGAAACCAAATTTGGAACTCAAAGGAGAAATGGAACAGTGACAGTATCCCTTAACCTGAGGCACGCAGGGCTTTGGCAACAGCTCTGCCCCCAGTTTCTCTTCTGTCTGGTTCTACCTGGAACTTAGATAAAGAAAAGCTCTCTATCTTTCATCCTCCTTGCCTTGTTCTAATGTAGCAGGAGCAACTCTTTCCTAACAGTGTTGCTCTTTTTTTGGCATTTTTAAAATTAAAGACTGAGGTTTTTCTTTTACCTTTTTTCTCATTGCGTTGTCAGCTGTTTTTTGTTGAAACTAGTATTGAAGAGTCATCGTTCCTTAGAGCGTGCGCCTATGGTACATTGCATATGGCACGTCTCCCTGCAGAGTCCACACTCTGTCACAGCAAACAGTGCCCTCATCTCTCCTAGGCCTTGTTCTTGGCCCAGCCCTGAGCATATCCTCTGCAATATCAGAACCCTTGATCAATTCTGACAGCAATTTATTAACATCTAGCCCTGAGAAAGAAGTGAATTGGTGGTCAGGGTAAAAATTGTAGGCATGGTTTAAAAATTCATTCTAGTGACATAATGAAAAATTTCATCAGGAGTCAAGACTGGAGATCTAGTCTTGGCTTTGCAACTGAGTGAATGTGGTAAAGTAACTTGGTTTCTCTGTCCTTCAGATTCTTATAAAAGATTTTATAAGTAAGAATTAACATGAAGACTTCCCACAGCATTGTGATTCTGTGTCTTTAAGTCCCATACAACTGTCCATAGTTTAGTTGTCTGAGGAGGGATTATAATATTTGCTTCTTATGTTACCTGAAGAATATCTTATGTTGTTCAAGACTGCTTGCTCATTGACATGCTCAATATCCAAAGCACATAGTTTTTCAAGACTCTGACTGTTCTCCCCCATCTATAAAGGAGAGGGCCAGTTTCCTCATAAAAGCAACCGAAAAAACTGAGGTAAAGACATTTTTTTTGGGGGGGGGAGGGAGTGTTGCTCTGTTGCCCAGGCTAGAGTGCAGTGGTGTGACCTTGACTCACTGCAGCCTCTGCCTTCCACATTCAAGCAATTCTCTCTCTGCCTCAGCCGCCCAAGTAGCTGGGATCACAGGCAACCACCACCATGCCTGGTTAATTTTTATACTTTTAGTAGAAACAGGGTTTCACCATGTTGACCAGCCTGGTCTCAAACTCCTGACCTCAGGGGATCTGCCCGCCTTGGCCTCCCAAAGTGCTGGGATCACGGGTGTGAGCCACCATGCCTGGTGAAGACATGTCTTTTTATCATAGCTTTTTATCATGTCTTTTATCTGATCTTCGAAAAGGAGACTCTATATAACGAAAAAAAAATCTTCTAAGCTGAGTTCAAGAATACATGTTGCGTTTGGACTCAGTTGAATGTATTTAGGTATTCTCTGAAGACAGAATTGTATTTGTCCTTCTAATGTCCATCTCTCAAACTTAGCAAGTATTCGGTTGCTGCTCTTTAATATAGGCCTCTGTTGGTAATTTGTCCATTTTTTTCAGAAGAAATGCAGAAAAAATATCTAGGAGCTTTTGAAAGCCAAGAAAACTATAGTTGGATGTTAGATGTGTTCCCTTAGAAAGATTTACATAGAAACTTGTTTTCCAGAAAGATGAAGAAACAATGAGCCAGACTGTCTTTATTCTTGTTTTAAAATAAATGTATTTATAGACCTGTAATTGGTTCCCAATGAGCAATTCATGAAGCCATTTAAGGCATGAAGCTTTGCACTTGTATGGAACCAACTAAATAAAAGTTGTTTATAACCTTGTATACCTTTCCAACATAAACACCATTTCTGGAGTTGATCATTTTTGTATTGATTTATACCTAACATCATGTGAGCGCTTTTTCTTTTACATTTTTTCTGACCTGGATTGCTAGCTAGGCATTGATATTTTTTGATGGTGGTGTTTTAGGTTATCCTTTTACGTGTCAAATTGGCATAAGCCAGAATATTATGTTTTATATTTGTCAAAGGATAGCACATATTATTACTGTATCATAACTAGAGCTCACATTATTTTTTTGAAAACTGCATCAATGTTCCACCTGTGTATAAACAAGTACACGTTTTCAGTGAATCTTGGATTGGGGAACCAAAAAGTGTTTTTTACTCATCAGATCTTATCCCTTAGTATTGTCTCCCACCTGAAATAGTTCATTTCCTTAGAGGATATCACAGAGTTTAATTATCCATGAATACGCTTTTGTTGACGGTATTGAAGAAGATGAGGGGTACCATGCATCTTTTTTCTAAGAGTAAAATTGTAACTATCAGTATGATTATATTTTACTTTTTGGTGCATTTACTGGGTTTCATTAAAACCAATCTTGGATTTTCACAATACAGAAAAGTGAGGGTTTTTTTTTTTTGGAGTGGGGATGATGATGTCTGCATACAGGAGATTGTCATTATAAATATGATGTATCCTGCAAATTTTGAAAAGTTGGAAAGAGTGACTTGATAACCCTTACGTTGAACAATGTGTCTGAATCTATTCATCAAACAGATCACCATCTGACCAGAAATTCCTGGAAGAGGGAAAAAGGTTTCATTTCTTTTCCTAAATTGTATCTGTCTATACTGATAATATTTCTGTTCCCCTTTGACATGTTATTTTCCTCATAAACAGTTTTAATGGCTCCATACGCCCACAGGCTGTAAAGCAGAGACCCAGCGATGTCACCTCTACTAGTTGACTCCAATTTGTCTTTTCAGTAATGGCCTCCACACCTCTCCTTTGTCAGATGCGTACTCTTAGGGGAGGCGTTCTGCGATGGGGAGGGGAGACACTACATGTAGAAAACTCGGGGTTGAAATCCCAGTGCTTCATTTATTAGCAGTGTAAATTTTTCCAGTCACATCGTGCCTCTGAACCCTAGGCTCTTCAATGGTAAAATGGGTATAAATAGATTGACTTTTGTTTTTATGTATGATAACATGATATCTTTTAGGGTCAGAAATTTAGGTCTATTTCTTGAACTAATTATTATGGCTAATTTGAATTTGCAGCATGTAAACAGGCTACTTGGAATTCAAGCATTACTTCCTTTCCTTGTCATCTATTTATATGGTAAATTCTTTTCCTACTATCGAAACACTTTGACCACAAGGATATTTTTTATTTTTTGAGACAGAATCTTTCTCTGTCTGCAGGCTGGAGGGCGGTGGCGTGATCTCGGCTCACTGCAACCTCTGCCTCCTGGGTTCTAGTGATTTTCCTTCCTCGGCCTCCCTAGCAGCTGGGACCGCAGGCACACACCACCTCACCTGGCCAATTTTTGTATTTTTAGTAGAGATAGGGGTTTCCCCATGCTGGCCAGTGTGGTCTCGATCTCCTGACCTCATGATCTGCCCACCTTGGCCTCCCAAAGGGCTGGGATTACAGGTATGAGCCACCATGCCCAGCACACAAGGATACTTTTAATGAAATATTTGGGATATAAATAAACTGTTTTCAATTTAATAGATAAAAAGGGCTACACACAAATCTTTTTGAGGTTGGTTTCCATTCTTTAATTTTAATAGGCTGTTCAGTTAAGAGGGAGAGAACGTAAAATTGGATTTTTATTGGATTACTTTTACATAATAATCTTTGGTCTTATCCTGTATAAATATCTAGGAGGATGTAAAATCCAGTGTTCATAGACATTGCTCACCGTTTCCAAAGTGAAAAATGAGCATTCATATTGTACCTGTGTTTCCCTTTGTGTGCTGAGTCCAAACTCGGGGAAAGAGGTCACTGTTTGTTCTCTTTACAGCAAACTCGATCCTCACATTGCGTATCCCGTAATCTGTCATTTTTGTATAGTTTTGTGGTAACTGTCCACTCTTGCTTGGCCTCTCCACATACTTATTACGACAGATTTTCTTGCTCTTCCAACATTAAGAACTTATCTATTAGAAATGTTTGATAGGCTTTTTCAGAAACAAGAAGTTATTTTACTTTTTTTAGTATTTTTTTTTTCCCCTTAGACCCGATCTAATGTAAGCGGGAGAGAAAGAAGCGAGAGTCTCTTGGAAAACTGAAGAGAGTCACAGCAAACTCACAAAGTTACGTAGGAATCAGGAGGAATAAAAATGTAAAGGTAGCATGGATGAACTATTAGGTGCTTTCATACATACCATCTCATTTGAGGTTTACCAATGATATGAGGTATGGTGACGATGACTGATACGGTTTGGCTGTGTCCCCACCCAAATCTTACCTTGAATTGTAGCTCCCATAATTCCCACCTGTTGTGGGAAGGACCAGTGGCAAATAGTGGATTGACGGGGGCCGTTTCCTCCATACTGTTCTCCTGGTAGTGCATACGTCTCATGAGCTCTGATGGCTTTCTAAGGGGGTTCCCCTTTCCCTTGCCTCTCACTGTTTCTTTGCCTGTGGCCGTGTAAGACATCCTTTGCTCTTTCGTCATCTTCTGCCATGATTGTGAGGCCTCCCCAGCCACGTGAAACTGTGAGTCCATTAAACTTCTTTCCTTTCTAAATTACCCAGTTGTGGGTATGTCTTTATTAGCAGTGTGAGAATGGACTAATTACAGTGACTGTGACAATGACTGTTACCACTGGACAGATAAAGAAGCTGGCTCAGAGTGGCAAGTCACCTGGGCCCAAATAATAAGCAGCATAGAGTGTTCCTGGATTACTCTGTTATATGCGGCTCTAAAAGGTTTTCTTATGTGTGTAATCATGTGAGTGTTAGTAAAACTAATACAGGAGTAGTCAATGGAATTATTATTTCTCATGCCGTCTATTATTTCTTGTGTGATTGGAACACAGTGTTCCAGGATCAGGTTTATTATACTTACTTCTATGACATGTTCCCCAAATGGCAGTGACTTGATGGCAGAAATTGTCTCAGGAGACGTTTTTTCTCATCTTCTGATGTCCTACTAATGTAATAACTTAAAGGACAAGGATATATGAAAGTTATTCTATAATATTACCCCTAACCATTATTCATTTCTTTTTTGTTTCTTTTTTGTTTTTAAGACGGAGTCTCGCTCTCGTCACCCAGGCTAGAGTACAATAGCGCAGTCTCGGCTCACTGTAACCTCCGCCTCCCAGGTCGAAGCGATTCTCCTGCCTCAGCCTCCCGGGTAGCTGGGACTACAGACATACACCACCATGCCTGGCTAATTTTTGTATTTTTAGTAGAGATGGCGTTTCACCATGTTGGCCAGGCTGGTCTCGAACTCCTGACCTCAGATGATCCACTTGCCTTGGTCTCCCCAAATGCTGGGATTACAGGTGTGAGCCACTGTGCCCGGCCACCATTAAATTCTTAATGCGGGCCACTTATGCTTCTATTTGCTTACCTGCATTAACTTTTTCACTCTGCGTAATACCCTCGTGAGGAAGGCACCACTTTTTTTTTTATTTAAAAATCAAGAGGTTAAGACAGAAGATTCATAACTTGCCAAGATTGCAAAGCTAGTGTGGGTTCAAGTCCAGGCCCTCTGGCTCTGCAGCCACTCTACATGCTGCTTCAGAGCCACTGTACAGTGCTACCAGTTACAGTCAGTAACTAACCAGTTACCAAGCAGTACTAACCAGTTACAGTTAGTAAGTAACCAGTTACCAGTACTAACCAGTTACAGTCATTAGATTAGAAAACACATTAATCATGGCATATAATAAAAACCTAGTTGGTGACTAACCAGTACTAACCAGTTACAGTCAGAAACTAATGAGTTACTAACCAGTAGTAACCACTTACAGTAACCAGTTACTAACCAGTTACAGTCAATAACTAGTTACTAACCAGTACTAACCACTTATGGTTAGTAAGTAACCAGTTACTAACCTGTACTAACAAGTTACAGTCAGTAACTAACCAGTTACTAACCAGTGCTAACAAGTTACAGTTAGTAACTGGTGGCTCCCTAAGAGCCTTGACTTTGGCTTTTAGTTGACTGACTTCCAAGCCTCTCATATTTTCTCATTAATTATAAGTAGTCAACAATTTTCAGGACTGTAGTAAAATACAACTCCAGGCATAGCAAGAGAGTAGATTGTAGTCATTTGGAACAGTTAGGAACAGCTCTCTGTGTACCTTTCCGGGAATTTACTGTTTTAGCTGGGCTTAGTGACCCTAACTGTTTGCAGAAAGTGAGAGATTTTGTATCTATATACATAGGTGTCCCTGTGTCATCTTTGTCTTTAGCTTGAAGCACTCAGGATGGAAAAACAAATCTTGGGAAAGGTGAGAGAAGAACTAAAGGAAATATCACTTAAGTTACAAAGGACTAGAGTTTAATGGCTATAATTTATAATGTCCAGTGTCCTTGTGAAAATTACATAGGATAGTTTATCTTTTTCTATTTCGGAAGATATTATTTTTTATTTTTTTATTTTTATTTTTATTCTTTTTAGAAAAAGAGAGAAAAGGAGAAAGAAACAGCAAAAGAAAGAAAAAAAATAATGAAAGAAAGAAAGAGGAAGAGAAAGAGGGAGAGAGAATGGGATTCTTGTTTTATTGCCCAGGCTAGAATACAGTCTGATTTTTTTTCCCCTAAGTCCACAATTTGGTTTTCTCTGTTAGAATAGTAAATGCTACTTTAAATTGTTTTATTAATATTATCACCATGGTAATTATCAAGGTTGAGTACTGTTGGAGGTTTTGTTGGTGTTTATTACCTACATAACTCATATTTGTGTGCTGATAGCCTGTAAACTGGGAAGAGAGTTACAAACATATGTAAAACATGATGTCTCATATGGCCTCTTATAGATTTATTTCAAACTGCTCTAACTAGTGCCACATTCTCCAGTAGAAATATAACGTGAGCCACATGTATAATTTTGAATTTTCGAATAGCCTCATAAAAAAAGGAAACATATTAATTTTGATAATGTTTTATTTAAACAAATATATCCAAAATATTATTTCAACATGCAATATGAAAATTATTAAGTGTTGTACCTCCTTTTTTTTTTTAGAAAAAGAGAGAAAAGGAGAAAGAAACAGCAAAAGAAAGAAAAAAAAGAATGAAAGAGAGAAAGAGGAAGAGAAAGAGGGAGAGAGAATGGGATTCTTGTTTTATTGCCCAGGCTAGAATACAGTCTAAAAATGGGTATTAAAAACCTCCTTTATGCCAATAATTGTGTT
>CAUYQU010028095.1:0-26799 GCA_963574635.1 Cheracebus regulus
ATTTTTTTGTTCTTGTGTCAGTTTGCTGAGAATGATGGTCTCCAGGTTCATCCATGTCCCTACAAAGGACATGAACTCATCGTTTTTTATGGCTGCATAGTATTCCATGGTGTATATGTGCCACATTTTCCCTGTCCAGTCGATCATCGATGGGCATTTGGGTTGGTTCCAGGTGTTTGCTATTGTAAACAGTGCTGCAATGAACATTTGTGTGCATGTGTCCTTATAGTAGAACGATTTATAATCCTTTGGGTATATACCCAGTAATGAGATTGCTGGGTCAAATGGAATTTCTATTTCTAGGTCTTTGAGGAATCACCACACTGTCTTCCACAATGGTTGAACTAATTTACACTCCCATTCTTTAGTCATATCCAACTCTGCATTGATTCCTCAGATAAAACTGAGCAATATTAATAATACCTGTGAACTCATCAAGAGCCAAGGAAAAACATTTAAAATTATTTGTCTTGGCTGGGCGCAATGGCTCACGCCTATAATCCCAGCACTTTGGGAGGCTGAGGCGAGTGGATCACGAGGTCAAGAGATCGAGACCATCCTGGTCAGCATGGTGAAACCCTGTCTCTACTAAAAATACAAAATTTAGCTGGGCATGGTGGCACACGCCTATAGTCCCAGCTACTCAGGAGGCTGAGACAGGAGAATTGCTTGAACCCAGGAGGTGGAGGTTTATGTGCATAGAGTTGTTTGTAGTAATATCTGATGGTAGTTTGTATTTCTGTGGAATCAGTCGTGATATCCCCTTTATCGTTTTTTATTGCATCCATTTGATTCTTCTCTCTTTTCTTTTATATTAATCTGCGTGGTGGTCTGTCTATTTTGTTGATCTTTTAAAAAAAACCAGCTCCTGGATTAATTGATTTTTTGAAGGGCTTTTGTGTCTCTATCTCCTTCAGTTCTGCTCTGATCTTACTTATTTCTTGTCTTCTGCTAGCTTTTCAGTTTTTTTGATCTTGCTCCTCTAGCTCTTTCAATTTTGATGACAGGCTGTTGATTTTAGATCTTTCCTTCTTCTCATGTGGGCATTTATTGCTATAAATTTCCCTCTAGACACTGCTTTAAATGTGTCCCAGAGATTCTGGAATGTTGTGTCTTCATTCTCCTTGGTTTCAAAGAACATCTTTATTTCTGCCTTCATTTCATTGTTTATCCAGTCAGCATTCAAGAGCCAGTTGTTCAGTTTCCATGAAGTTGTGCGGTTCTGAGTTAGTTTCTTAATCCTGAGTTCTAATTTGATTGCACTGTTGTCTGAGAGACTGTTATGATTTCCATTCTTTTGCACTGGCTGAGGAGTGATTTACTTCCAATTATGTGGTCAATTTTAGAGTAGATGTGATGTGATGCTGAGAAGATTATATATTCTGTGGATTTGAGGTGGAGAGTTCTGTAGATGTCTATTAGGTTTGCTTGGTACAGATCTGAGTTCAAGTCCTGGATATCCTTGTTAATTTTCTGTCTCATTGATCTGTCTAATATTGACAGTGGAGTGTAAAGTCTCCAAATATTATTATTTGTGAGTCTTAAGTCTCTTTGTATGTCGTTAAGAACTTGCTTTATGTATCTGGGTGCTCCTGTATTGGGTGTGTGTATATTTAGGATCGTTGCTCTTCTTGGTGCATTGATCCTTTTACTATTATGTAATGCCCTTCTTTGTCTCTTCTGATCTGTGTTGGTTTAAAGTCTATTTTATCAGAGACTAGGATTGCAACTCCTGCTTTTTTTTTTTTTTTTTTGCTCTCCATTTGATTGGTAAATCTTCCTCCATCCCTTTATTTTGAGCCTATGTGTGTCCTTGCACATGAGATGGGTTTCCTGGATACAGCACACCGATGGGTTTTGACTTTTTATCCAATTTGCCAGTCTGTGTCTTTTGATTGGGGCATTTAGCCGATTTATATTTAAGGTTAATATTGTATGTGTGAATTTGATCCTGCCATTTTGATGCTAGCTGGTTGTTTTGTCCATTAGTTGACACAGTTTCTTCATTGTGTCGATGCTCTTTACCATTTGGTACGTTTTTGGAGTGGCTGGTACTGGTTGTTCCTTTCTATGTTTAGTGCTTCTTTCAGGAGCTCTTGTAAGACAGGCCTGGTGGTGACAAAATCTCTCAGCAATTGCTTGTTTGTAAAGGATTTTATTTCTCCTTCACTTGTGATGATTAGTTTGGCTGGATATGAAATTTCTAGATTGAAAGTTCTTTTCTTTAAGGATGTTGAATATTGGCCCCCACTCTCTTCTGGCTTGCAGGGTTTCTGCCAAGGGGAAACTCTTAAAGATGGCTTCTACATACCCTTGAATTGATCCTCATCACTCTTTTAGCACTTCCTTATGCACAACAAGATGTTCTGGGTTCATCTTCTTTGGTATTTTCCCTGCCCTGCCCAAGGTCTGTAACCATTCGTCTCTCCAATCATTCATTTATTTATTGATTTTTTTGGTAGAGAATGATATTTAGAAACTAAAAACCAGGTGCTAGGTATGCTAATTGCCATTAGTGTGTTACTTCTCTTAGGCCCTCTTAGTGGAGAGAACTGGGGTGCATGTGCACATGTACACACACACACACACACACGTCGGTATTAACTCTAATCTACCTTTGAAGGGTTCATTTCAGTTTCCTTCATTTTCGTTTTATTTTTTTGTGGTGTATGTTTATTTTCTGAGGAAACTGGCTTTGCTACATTTATGTACTTGATCAATCTCTCTATGTGTAATTAATCACCTATTCTTGCTGCCACCTCTTTGCCACCCAACTCGCAATGTGGATCCCTTCTCATCCTACTTGATCTCTAACATGGACCCTGGGCTGCTGCCCTCCCCCTTGGCACTCTCCTTACCTGGTAATGGACCTTCTCTGGGGTAAATGCCCACTCCCCCAAACCCTCAGCAAACATGCATCATTCATGTAAATGCCTACTACACTTGGCCTTGTCCAATACTTTTTGGACTGAATTGTTTGAGGAGAGGGACATTTTTTTCCTTCTTAATTATTTTTAGAGATCTCTGAGTTCTTGTTTCATTTCTTCCTAGAAATATAATTCCTAACTTTTCACTTCTGAGATTTTCGATCCCTGATTTGTGCTATTTCTTTAAATGTTCAATCATTTTCTTCATGTATTATAGTGCATTTTCATCTGCTTCATGAACACATTTTTCTGTGTTACAGTCAGATATGATAAGGCTTATTTTGATATTTTTTCTTATAACTTGTATTTAAGGGGTTCAATTAAATTCATTTTTTGTTTCCCAAGTTTAATTAAGATGAGTTTTTCTGGGCTATAAAAAGGAGTTTCCTATTGGGTGGAAGGAAGGAAGTAGGGTTTCTTTCTCAGCTTGAGAGCTCAATAACTCTATTCTCTGTTATCACCATGAAAAACTTAAAATATGGCCTCCCTGTGTAGCCAAGTTGGACTCAGTAACATTTCCGGCCTCTAGCTTTGTGTGCTGTAGCCTCAACCTGTTTGGGTCTTGGTGCTCTCTGCTTTAGACTTTGTTTTGCTGTTAGAGTACTTCCTTCCTTGAATCCGCCTCCTCAGAGAATTCCCTCCCCTAACGATAGAGCCTTCTTTACTATCAGTGGCTTGGCTCTGCTCAATTTGATTTTTGTTTCCAGTATTTTTTCCTACAATATGGGACTTTATCCTTCTGGAAGAGAGTACTTGATGGTTATGTAGTTTTCAAAGGCCCAGACTTACTGCAGCACTTTTAAATCTATTTGTATTTACAATTCACACTCTGTGAGAGTCTTTGTTTAATGAATATTTTTCAGAACAACTTGTACTGGTTTTCAATCCAAATGGTGTTTTCTCTTCTTGTGGATGAGCATTCATTGATATTTTTTAGTTTCAATCGCCTTTAAGGTACAGTAGTGAACTTCCACAACACAACAGTTATTTCATGCAGGTCCTGCTGCTATTGATGGCTTGATGACAAATGGTTTTTAGGAGAATATTGTTGAAGATGTTGTTCATGTCTTTTTCTCCCTGTACTGATGGATGTGTTTTCTTTTCAGAAAGTTTTGGTAAAATTAAAAACTACATCATGCTGTGCCGACCCACAGCAAGTGCTCCTGGTTTTTCAATGAAGTGACTTTTTCCTGGGCCAGTTATTTGCAACAGGAGAGTGTGGAAGTGCCAGGAATTCTCTCCGCCTCAGAATGAAGTCCCACATGAAGCAGGGTTTGTGATTGTAAGGGGTTAAGTCCTATTCATGTTGGCTAAGAACTGCAGAGCTTTTTGCCCATCGCAGATGTTCTCCCACCCTTCCACATGGTAGCAAATGTGGCATCTCAAAAACTTGCTTTCTCTTTCTCCTTTCCTCATTTGTCCTCAATTCTTTGGCTTCTCTGTGGTGTTAAAAGCAGTTCAATGAGGCTCCCAGGTGCCACTTCCTCATCTCCAAACAAAAGGTCATTGCTTTTGCCCTTCTTAATGTGCCTAATATTTTGGAGGCAACTGAGGCCAGCCTCTGCTACTCGAGATCTGTAGTGGGTATGGTCTCTCCCCATCTACCTTCCCCTGGTGAAATTTTCACTACCCTTGGCACCTCTTGTTCAAATATATATGACTTAGGGGCAGGGGTGTTTCCTTGTGTTGTCTCAGAGAAAGAAGTTTTGTTTTTTCTTACTTCAATTGTTGTTTTCAATTAATCACTAAAAGAAGTAAGCAAAGATCATTTTGCTTCATCTTTATTCACATCTTGTCTTTTCATGTAGAAATGTATTGAGATTTTTTAAAAATGTAAAAATTACCAAATTTTTTTCATTTGTGATTACTGATTTAAAAACTATTCTTAGAAAGGCCTTGATTTTATAAATATTCATATATGTTTTTGTTTTATTTTGTGTATTTTAAAAATATTTAATTCCTTAATCCTATTGCAGTGTGTTTTTGTGTAAGGTTTAACTTAGATGTCTAGTTTTCTTATTTTATAAATGGTTGGCCTGTTTTCCCTCAACCATTTGTTAATATCTGTCCTCTATCCACTGGTATGCACTGCTACAAAATGTACTAAATTCTAATGTAGACTTTCTGTAGCATCTGTAATCATCTGTCATTCTGTTTCTGCTTCAAATTGATAGTGGTTTAATTATCGTGTCTTGAATATATGTTTTATTGTATGAAAGAATACGTTTCTCCTATCTCTCTTATATTTTTCCAAATTTTATTTTAGCTATTCCAGATATTTTTGAGGTATTTTGTTAAATTGATTAATTGATATTTTTGTACCCTTGAGGTCCCTTTCTGAAACATGAATTCATTTCCAATGCCAATATATCAGTAAATGTTCTAGTTTTCTTCACAATTCCCATTACTGCAAATGTGATTTCCACTCCTATTCCATTATATATTTTCTCAATAGTTATTACAGCTATAGGAAAAATTTAGTATAGGCTGGGAATAGTGGTTCATGCCTATAATCTCAGCACTTTGGGAGGCCAAGGGGTGTGAATCTCTTGAGCCCAGGAGTCTGAGATCAGCCTGGGCATCATGATGAAGTCCCATCTCTACAAAAAATACAAAACTTAGCTGGGCATGGTGGTGTGTGCCTGTAGTCCCAGCTACTGGGGAGGCTGAGGTGGCAGAATCGCTTGAGACCCGATTGCACCCTCAATCTTGAGACAAGATTGGACCTTGGTCGAGGTTGCAGTAATCTGTTACTGTGCCACTGCACTCCAGCCCAGGTGACAGAGCAAGACCGTCTCAAATTAAAAAAAAAAGTTAGTGTCAAGGTAAGGCTGGCTTGTGAATTTAACTGAAAAGATGGCCATCAAAAATTAACTTTAAGCATTTAAATATTAAGAATTATCTATGTCTGATTATTTAAATGAATTTCTATTAAAACCAACTAGGACCGATGCCATGTTGTGGGAGGCTTGCATTTGCATTTTGAAAAGAGTTTTCAATAGTTGTTTTAGGTCATAAGAAAGATAAAATCATCTACCTAATTCAGTTATTTAGTCAACATCACATGTCAACACTACGCAGTGTTGGGGATCCTGATGAAAGATATATTCCTTGCTTCTCAGGAATTTATTTTAACAAATTAAACTGGCAAATATACAGATGTTAAATAATAACTAAACTGGCAAGATAACCCAAGTTTAATTTCTTTTGACCAATCTTTCTTTTGATATTTTCACTACTTCAACAAATTCTGGTAGGATGAGTGCTATAATCTTCAGATGGATTACTGATTAGCTTTCTAGCTGAGTCTCCTTCAGAACTTCTAGAGCAGTATTTTTCAATCTTATCTCTATCCCATCGCAGCCTTCCCAAGGGATATTATGCAATACTATTAATGCCAGTAATTCATTGGGTTCGTGTTAGAATAGTTTAAAGAAACTGCATGTTGGTCACCCACTACCCACCTCACACATGTGAATCACCTGTCTAGAGCTTACAGTAACTCAACAAATCCCTCACGTATGTTTACCCTTTTGTTAAGTGTAAGATGAAGTCACAAGTAACAATTATTTTTCACTTGCTTATCATAATCTTTGCCCTAACTATCCCATAGTTTTATTTTCCATTTACAACTGACTGACAAGGCTAAGGCTTGAATAAAATGACGTGGATTCCAGCCTCCTCACTTTAAATGCCAGGTCTTTCTTCTGGACTAAGTGAAGGGCAGTGTCACTTTGAAACTCTTTTAAGAGCTGTGAAGAAGGTAGATTTTAATTTACATAGCTTCTACTATAGAGAGTGCTGATTTGGTTGCTTGGTGCCTAACTTTCCTTTTCAGTTATCTTATAACTAGATAATTCTTCCCTTCTTCTATGCCTGACAATGGTTCTTAGCCTTTCTTTATAAAGATGGGCTTGAATGAGCTATGTGACAACCTTCCAACTCAGTATTTGGGGACTGATAAAAATCAAAGAAGTTACTTCTTTATGAAGACATCTCATCTTATCTTGCTGCTGTTCCGCCTTTGCTCAGTTTTATACCAATTTGTTATTCAGAACCAACTGTAATTTTTTATGTTGAATAAGAGAGAGAAGGTGTAGACTGTGAAATGACAATAGTAAGGAAAAATTACTGAGATATAATTTTCTCTTCTATTTTACATTTCATAATGAAAGGAGAGCTATAAAATTATTTCATACCTTTGAGAGTATAGTCTTTTAAGTGAGTGAGATAATATTCCCAAGAGTAAGCATACAGTTATGGGCAGATCATGAAACTACAGCTCCTTTAGTGTTTTTGCACAGTCTTTATTGTGAAATATGCCATTCAGTAAAATACATACAAATGTAAATATACAGCTTTACTTTTACAGATTTTTGTCAATGTAATTACCAGTTTAATCACCACCTCGGTCAGGAAACAGAACCTTTCCAGCACCCTCAGAGCTTATCTGTACTTCTTCCCAATTCCAACCTTCTTTTTCCCTAACAAATGTAACTGCCAAATTTTATGATAATCTCTTCTTTTTCTTTTCTTTATGGTTTTTCCATAACCCTCTGCATTTTTAGATGATATAGTTTAGTTTGACTGTGTTTTAACATTTTGTATAAATTGAATCATTCTTTCACGTTTAGTTTCTCTCACTCAACTTTATGTTTGTGAGATTCATCTATGGTGTTTCAGGAAGCTGTCGTTTGTTAATTTCCAATGCTGTCTGATATTTCATTACATAGATGCACCGCTATTTATTTCACTATTTGCTGTTGATGGATATTTAACTCGTTCCCAGTATTTACTTATTAATAATACTATTGTGGACATTTTCATCCACGTCTCCTAGTACTCATACCTTCAAACCTTTTGAATATAAACTCAAAGTAGATTGTTATTCATGACTGTTTCAAATATTTTCTTCCACTCTGTGACTTACCTTTTGATTCTCTTTTTTATTAAAATAAAATTAAGACCTCTGTTTATGTTTTGAAAAGCAGAGGTCTTAATTTTAATTTAAGGTGAAATATATAAGTCTTTTCATACTATTTTTTTTTTCTTGAGACAGAGCCTCACTCTGCTGCCCAGGCTGGAGTGCAGTGGTGTGATCTTGGCTCACTGCAACCTCCACCTCCTGGGTTCAAGCGATTCTCCTTCCTCAGCCACCTGAGTAGCTAGGACTACAGGTGCATGCCACCATGACCATCTAATTTTTGTATTTTTAGTAGAGATGGGGTTTCACCATGTTGGCCAATATGGTCTCAATCTCTTGACCTGATGATCTGCCTGCCTCGGCATCCCAAAGTGCTGGGATTACAAGCATGAACCACCACGCCTGGCCCTTTTCACACTACTTATGTATCCCAGAACTTAAAGTAAAATAAAATAAATTAAAAATAAATAAAAGATATTTATTCCTGACTTGATAGTTGAAACCATTCTTCTATATTATCTTTTAAAAGCTTTATAATTTTTTTTTCACATTTGTGTCTACAATTCATCTGGGGACGTTAGTACTCAGATTGTTTCCAGCTTTTGGCTGTTTTTGGCAGTTTTTTATGGTTAGGAATAAATCTGGCCTGTACATTTCATACTTTTTTTTTATTAGACATATGCCATTGTTCCTTTTAGGTATATATCTAGAAATAGAATTTTTTATTCAGAGGGTAGTAGGTCATTCCAGTTATCTAAAGTCTTGTATCTCTTTATATTTCTACCAGCAATGTGTGAGATTTTCAGTTGTCTCACATTCTTACCAACACATTGTATTGATAGTTTTTTTTTTAAAAAACTTGTAGTCACTTTGGTGGGTACATACAGGTGTTTCATTGTAGTTCTAATTTGCATTTTCTTTTTTTGTATTTTTTTGTAGAGACAGGCTTTCACCATGTGGGCCAGGATGGCCTCAATCTGTTGCCTTGTGATTCACTTGCCTTGGCTTCCTAAAGTGTTGGAATTAAAGGCATGAGACACCACGCCCAGCCCTAAATTGCATATCCTAATAATCAATGATGTTTAATAGATTGTCTTACACTTAGGATATTTGTATACCTGTTGGTAAATTGCCTGTTCAAGTTATTTGCCCATTTTTGAAATTGTGTTGTTTTTTCTTTATTAATATATAGTTATTCTCTATACATGTTTTACAAACAAGCCTTTTATCTATAAATATATTTTAAACATCTTTCTCTGTTTAGATATTGTCTTTTTACCCTCCTAATGATATCTTTGATGAACAGAGGATTTTAATTATAACAAAATCCAGAAGTTCTCTTCTTTTATGATTATTGTTACTTGTGTTCTGTTAAAAATTCTTTACCTGACAAATATGCCTTGAAAATATTCTCTCCTTTGTTTCTTCTAGAAGCTTTATTGTTTTGCCAATTACTATTTAGATTTATAATTTACTTCAAATTAGATTTTATGTATGATGTAAGGTCGGGGGTTAAGGTTGTTTTTCTTTTTTATATGGATATCCAATTGACCCAGTACAATTTATTAAGAGATCATCTTATCCTCACTGAATTGCAAGGATACTTTTGTTAAAAACTAAATGATCCCCTCCCAACACACACACACACACACACACACACACACACACACACACACACGAACACTTTATTCTGTTTTATGGTTGATTTCTCTCTGCTTATGTCAGTGCCACACTTTTAATTACTGTGGCTTTAAAGTTCTGAACTCTAGGGGTGTAAGTCCTTTCTCAAGACATTGTTGGCTATTGTAGGTTGTATGTGTGTGTGTTAATATAAATTTTAGAATCAGCTTTTATCAATATTCACAGATACACAAAGCATGCCAGAACTGATTGTGATGGTGTTGAATCTATAGATTAACTTGGGGAGTGAAACATTTAATAATTTGTAGAAAAGACATAATCAGGCTGGGTGCGGTGGCTCGCACCTGTAATCCCAGCACTTTGGGAGGCTGAGGTGGGTGGATCATGAGGTCAGGAGTTTGAGAGTAGCCTGGCCAACATAGTGAAACCCTGTCTCTACTAAAAATACAAAAATTAGCCAAGCATGGTGGCAGGCACCTGTAATCCCAGCTACTCAGGAGGCTGAGGCAGAAGAATTACTTGAACCCAGGAGATGGAGGTTGCAGTGAGCCGATATTGTGCTACTGCACTCCAGCCCAGGCAACAGTGTGAGACCCTGTCTTAAAAAAGAAAAAAGAAGAAAGAAAGAGGAAGAGAAAGAGAGAAAGAAAAAGAAGGAAGAAAGAAAGAGAAAAGATACAATCTTCTAATTATAATTGGGAGATTATATCTTCCAATCTATGAACATAGTCCAGCTTTTCATTTATAAGATCTTGAATTTCTTTCAGATATATTTTATATACCATATATATATTTGTGTGTGTGTGTTTATATATATATATATATTTATATTTTTTTTTTTTTTTTTTTTGAGATGGAGTCTTGCTCTGTCACCCAGGCTAGAGTGCATGGTGTGATCTCAGCTCATTGCAACCTTTGCCTCCTGGGTTCAAGTGAGTCTCCTGCCTCAGCCTCCTGAGTAGCTGGGATTACAGGCATGTGCCAACACATCCGGCTAATTTTCTAATGTTTCTAAAAAAAAATCTAATTGTGGTCAAGCGCAGTGGCTCACACCTGTAATCCCAGCACTTTGGGAGGCTGAGGTGGGCGGATCATGAGGTCAGGAGATTGAGACCATCCTGGCCATGGTGAAACCTCATTTCTAATAAAATGCAAAAAAATAGTTGGGCGTGGTGGTACGCACCTGTAGTCCCACCTGCTCAGGAGGCTGAGGCAGGGGAATCACTTGAATCCAGAAGACGGGGATGCAGTAAGCCAAGATTGTGCCACTGCACTCCAGCCTGGTGAAAGAGTGACTCCATCTCAAAAAAAAAAAAAAAAAAAATCTAATTGTATTAGTCCATTAGATTTGATGAAGACATACCATAGACTAGGGGGGAAAAAAAAGAGACCTAATTGGACTTACGATTCCACATGGCTGGAGAGGTCTCAGAATCATGGTGGGAGGTGAAAGGCATTTCTTACATGGTGACAGCAAGAGAAAATGAGGAGGAAGTAAAAGTGAAAACCCATGATAAACCCATCAGATCTCATGAGACTTACTATCATGAGAATAGCATGGGCAAAAACCAGCTCCCATTATTGAATTATCTCCCCCTGGGTCACTCCCACAATATGTGAGAATTCTGGGAGATATAATTCAAGTTGAGATTTGGGTGAGGACACAGCCAAACCATATCATTCTTCTCTTGGCCCCTCCAAATACCATATCCTCACATTTCAAAACCAATCATGCCTTCCCAAAAGTCCCCCAGAGTCTTAACTCATTTCAGTGTTAACCCAAAAGTCCACAGTCCAAAGTCTCTTCTGAGACAGGCAAGTCCCTTTCACCTAAGAGCCTGTAAAATCAAAAGCAATCTAGTTACTTCCTAGATACAATGATGGTATAGGTATTGGGTAAACACAACCATTCCAAATGGGAAAAATTGGTCAAAATGAAGGGGTTACAGGGCTGATACAAGTCCAAAATCCAGCAAGGCAGTCAAATGTTAAAGCTCCAAAATGATCTCCTTGACCTGGTCTCATATCCAGGTCATGCTGATGAAAAAGGTGCATTCTCATAGTCTTGGGCAACTCCACTCCTGTGGCTTTGCAGGGCACAGCCCCACTTCTGGCTGCTTTCATGAGCTCAATGTTGAGTGTCTGCAGGTTTTCCAGGTGCAAGCCGTTGGTGGATCTACCATTCTGGGAGTTGGAGGATGAAGGCCATCTTTTCACACCTCCACTATTCGGTGCCCAAGTAGGGACTCTATGTGGAGGCTCCACTCCCACATTTCCCTTCCACATTGCCCTAGCAGAGGTTCTCCATGAGGGCCTCACTCCTGCAGCAAACTTTCACCTGGGCATCCAGGCATTTCCATGCATCTTCTGAAATCTAGGTAGAGGTTCCCAAAAGCTCAATTCTTGATTTATTTGCACCTGCAGGCTCACCACCATATGGAAGCTGCCAAGGCTTGGGGCTTTCACCCTCTGAAGCCATAGCCTGAGCTCCATGTTGTCCCCTTTCATCCATGGCTGGAGCAGCTAGGACACACGGCACCAAGTCCCTATGATGCACACAGCACGGGGACCCTGGGACTGGCCCATGAAACCACATTTTCCTCCTGGGCCTCCAGGCCTGTGATGGCAGGGGCTGCCATGAAGGTCTCTGACATGGTCTGGAGACATTTTCCCCATGGTCTTGGAGATTAACATTAGGCTCTTTTGTACATATGCAAATTTCTGAAGCCAGCTTGAATTTCTCCTCAAGAAATGGGTTTTTCTTTTCTACTGCATTATCAGGCTGCACATTTTCTAAAGTTTTATGCCCTGTTTCCCTTTTAAAACGGAATGCTTTTGACAGCACCCAAGTTATTATTTGAATGTTTTGCTGCTTAGAAATTTATTCTGCCAGATACCCTGTCATCTCTCTCAAGTTCAAAGTTTCACAGATCTCTAGGGCAGGGGCAAAATGCAGCCAATCTCTTTGCTGAAACATAACAAGAGTCACATTTGCTCTAATTCCCAACAGGTACCTCATCTCCATCTGAGATCACCTCAACCTGGACCTTATTGTTCATATCATTACCAGCATTTTTGTCAAAGCCATTCAACAAGTCTCTAGGAGGTTTCAAACTTTCCTACATTTTTGTGTCTTCTTCTGAGCCCTCCAGACTGTTCCAACTTCAGCCAATTACCTACTTCTAAAGTGGCTTCCACATTTTTGAGTAAATTTTCAGCAATACCCCACTTCTGTATTTAATCTGTTTTCACACTACTGATAGAGACATACCTGAGACTGGGAAGAAAGAGAGGTTTAATTGGACTTACAGTTTCACATGGCTGTGGAGGCCTCAGAATCATGGTGGCAGGTGAAAGGCACCTCTTACATGGCAGCAGCAAGAGAAAATGAAGAGGAAGCAAAAGCAGAAACCCCTGATAAACCATCATATCTCATGAGACTTATTCACTATCACAAAAATAGCACAGGAAAAAAATGGCTCCATGATTCAGTTACCTTCCCCTGGGTCCCTCCCACAACATATGAGAATTTTGGGAAATACAATTCAAGTTGAGATTTGGGTGGGGACACAGCCAAACCATATGACTAATTGTCCAGTTGTGATTTTCTTACTATGTTTTTAGTTAAATCTTTTCCTTTGGGTACTTCCAAATATACTGTTTATTATGAAATGATTTTGTCTTTTCCAATATTTTCTAGGCTCATTCCATTTTTGTTTCACATTTGTTCTGTTTCTTTGTATATTTCTCTTCTGTGTTTTAAAATTCCTGATTTGAAATCCTTTTTCATGCCTCCAAATTCTTGTTTAATTATTTTGAATTCACACTGGAGTGTTTTGTTACAGTTTCTTTTACTTTGTGATTGCTGTTTTGGTAGATCCTTTTCATTGGCTAAATATTTGTATTCTTACTCCCTATTTTGTTCCTACAATAGCTTTGTATTAATGTGGCCAAACCTTTTTTATTTTTAAATTTCTTGGATATTCCTCTCCAAGAAATGACAATATTTCAATGAAGGAGATGTGTGAAGTCTTCAGGTGTTCAAAATAATATTATCCTTATTATTATTTCTTATATCAGACATGATCTCTTATGTCAATTTAGTAAAATGTAGTTTTATTAATAGATGGTATCCTTTGGGGATAAGAGGTGGTTAGTATGAGCTCTGATTTTGTAATATTCTTATTTTAGTAGAACATAACATAATCTTGGATTTTACCTATGATTTCAGAATGTGTTCCTCTAAATATGTTTTCTTCAGTGACTGCCACTTGTACTTATCCAAAATTTGGATATCAAATTTAGAAGCAAACCTTTTCCCAGGTCTGGAATTTTAAATATTATAAAAATCTATACCACATATTTCTCTGCAGGCTTTATTGTGAATTTTGGTGACATATAAATGTTTCTACTCTCTATTCTTTGGTTTCTGTTACTTCTGTAACAATTATTAAAAGATTTATTTAAAGCTCCTAGCCCCTATAATAGTAATATATAAAAGCTTTTGCATTGTACAGTAGTTCCTTTCATTAGAGACTTTGAGAGCACTTTACAGGCATTGTCTGGTAGAGAACATTTTTAGAAAGGATAATCAATTAAAATTCTATATAAATTCATTGGGCTTTTCTAGGCTAACAGGAAAAAGAAAAAGAAATAAATGTCTTAGGAAGACTGAAAAACTAGTGTTTTCTCATTTATGCTTCTTGGTCAAGCATTTGGAGAAATTATTTGAAAATGTTGGAGAATAACCAGAAGGGAAATGTCCAGATAGTAAGGAAGCCCAAATGGACATCAATTTATTTTGATACCTTCTACAGAGTTTTTGAAAGGCTTAGAGATTAACTCCATGAGCAGAGACAGTTTCAACCCCAAGGCTTAACCTACTATTATATCCATTGCTTACAACTGTTCCCGGAGACAAATATCATTCTGTTCTCCTAGGTCCATGTATTACTGCCTGAATGCTTCTCCAGTGAGGTTTCTGACATCACCAACTGCACAATGTCTGTGTTGACCGTGGTCCTCTTGGGGGCGGCAGAGCAGCAGCTGCTGCCACCTTGGCAGTTACTGAGGAGTCAGAGAAGTCCTGGAATTGAGGGAAGCCTCCAGCAGGAGAGGAAGACCGGAAGACAATAGCGGAAGTGTCAGGATCAAGAAAAGATAAAAATGTTTTCAGCTATGCTCTCAAGGCAGATGTGAGCTGGCAGTTAAACAGAAGAGAAGGTAATATTTGCTTTCTTAACAAATGTTTCCTCAGTCCCTAATTTGGGACAGATCCTTGAGGGATATAATAAGGTCTCTGCCCAAAGTAGTATTGAGACATAGAAACAAGTACCATGAACTAAGTGCAATGAAGATAAGAAAAAGGTGCTGTGTGAATTCCAAAACAGTGACTGTAGGAGTGGGGAGGTGACAGGTGGTGGAGGTGGCAATGGGGAGGGCTTCATATGTGGATGACATTCATGGCAGGTCTTAGAGAATGAACAGGGGGAGGATAGGGCATATACTGCACATCTTGGCAGTGTTGAGCAGTTCAGCTGAGCTGTAACATAATGTCCCCATGAGGAAGTGGAGAAGACAAGGCAGTCAACTTTGCCATCTGTGCGCCTCCCCTCTAAGCAAATACCTCCTTGAATATACTCTGAAGATAAAGTCCATGAGTGCTCTTCATTAATACTCCTGATTTCCATGCCTCTTTGAGGTTCTTCCTTAAGAGGATAAAGAATAATTTGTTTTGCAGAAGAAAATTGAGAAGTTTTATTATCTGTTTAAAATCAGAAATCCCCAAGGGATAAATGAACTGTGAGCCCTCACTCTGCTACAACAGTACAAGAGAAGGGCATGGGAGAGGGAAAATGGGCTTTACCAGAAAGATAAAACATGCCAGTGTATCATTTAACCTTTACTCATTGTTCCCCTTGGGTCCTCTTCGTGAGCTCTAGGCATCTCCAGATTCTCTGGACTTAAATTTTAAAGGATCCAGGATTTTTAGACATCTTAGCACCTTAATCCTTCCCCTCCACTCAGCATCAATGAATCAAAACATATCCAGAAGAGCATAACCTTAGAAATCAATTAGGGGAGTGGTAGCACACATTCTATAAAAAATTAGTGCAGGTTGTCACATTAGCTTGTCTAATATTTGATGTGATGTGGAGCAGGGGCAGTAACATTGTTTTATTCTCGAGTTAAGACCCAAGACTGCCAGTGCCTAAAGGAAGGACCCCAGAATCCCTTCCCAATTCCATTTGAAATATTTTTAGACTAACATTAGTGTCTGACACAGAACAGACAGTCAATAATAATTAGATGAACCCATTAATCAATTGGTTGTACTATAGGAAACCAAAGACATTTATGAGGATTATTATCCCTGAATTGGCTGCTCTGGCTCGTGCCTGAACAAATTTGAGACCACTGACACTTGTGAAAGAAAGTCACAGAGATGTGCTGACAAGTCACTGTATTCACTAAAGCAAAGTTTTCCAATCAGTGTGCTGCTGTACAGTCTAATGCTTGTACTTTAAGACACTGAACAATTCTGTGCTTGGAGTGGCAAGGAGACTCTGCTGCAGGAAGGGCTCCTAAGCCTGTTGCCTCCGGTCTTAATAGTCTCATCTGAGACTCCCTAGAAGGCAGCATGATTAGAGAAGAATCTGAGGGTATGCTCCATGGTACCCACAAATCTGAAGAGTGAAAAGTCATATTCTCTGCTTTGGCAAGCAACTCTGAGGTCTTGTTCAAGGAGGTGCTCTTCCACCTGGATTTCTACCTCAGCTGCCAATCACTGAGTGCAGCTTCCCGTTTTGGACAAGAGAGTGAAGACATTCGTATTCCAATTGATCTAAAAGCATGGCAGAATATCCAAGGTGCAACCAGTTAGGGTTTGTAGGAGACTGGCTGTAGGTCTCTTGTGGTACAGTTCTCAAATCCATCAGCCCTAACATCTGATACTTTTGTCATTTTTGTTACTGAGGTACTTGTTTATTGGAGTCTGAATGACCTCCAATATGACTGCTGTAACATTGCAAGTACCATTTGCAGAATATTTCCAGATAGTGCAAGTTAAGGCATTATCACCATTTTGAAATATTTAATATAAAAAAAGTGTTTTGCATTCAAACCCACTTACAAATCACAGGAAAATGTACTATTTTGTTAATGAAAGTTAGGAAAAAGTTGTTAGATTCTTTAAGTGTAATCTGAACTACAGATAGTCCCCAACTTAGAATGTTTCAACATGATTCTGCAACTTCACAATATGTGTATAGGGGTACTAAGTGCATTTTTGTTATTTTCGACCTATGATGCATTTATCAGGATGTAGCTCTAAGTCGAGGAGCACCTGTATTTTAAATATTTAGATGGTTGTAAAAAAAGTGGCTTCATCACCTACTTTTGAGAGTGGGTTCTCATCAATGATGACTATCAAGAATTTGAAGAGCTCATCATTAGAAACTCTTGCTGCAAATTGTATGTGAATCACAAAATCTGAATTAAAAATGCTATGTTCATTGACAGAACTTTAACTTTGTTGGCAATTTTTTTGTAGTATTTTTATTTTGTAGAAATGGGATCTCACAATGTTGCCCAGGCTAGTGTCAAACCTCTGGTCTCAAGTGATCCTCCCACCTCTGCCTCCCAAAGTGCTAGGATTACAGGCGTGAGCCACCATGCCTTACCACAAATTTTTGCAAATATTTTATTTAGAAATTTTATCACATCTAATATTTTTCCTAATATTTTATTTTACTTATATATCCAAACAAAAAGCAAACATTTTTTCACCAAAGGATTTATGGAGTGTTCAAAATAACCTTCTATTTTCTGTCATGCAAATATTATTGCCTATTTTAAAGAACCATGATGTCTACATTAACCACTGCCCCCAGCCTAAAAAGGGGACATGTTCTAAGTCTTTGAGACAAGTTAGTTAGGACACATGCCTTGACTTTTTTTTTTTGTTTTGGCCTCCTTTAGAGCTGCCTTCAGGTCTTATGATTTAATTCATAAAAAGATCATAAATCTGCTGCATTTTTGGTGTTATAGATATTGTTTATTTAAATATCCAAATTGCATGTGATAGGAACCTTTTTGAATGTCTTTCTCTCTTAATGGGCTTAGTATGATCTGATATGACTTTGCTTTATTACCCAGTACGAACGCATAAACTTATTGAATTTCCTTTTTGCACTGGCTTCTAGGACAGTGATTTAATTCTCAATCGTACTAACAGTTATTGCTAAGACATATTAGAAATATTGAAGTTTGATATTAAAGTGGAATAAATTATGCAGATGAACAGCCAACAGTTATAATCCCCTATTAATTGCAAAGAACCTGTTATTAATTGAAGATGGAAAGCTTTATCACCAAGATGGATCTACATATATGGTATTTTCCTCTTTTTTTTTCTTTTTGCTTTTTGTCCTAGTTTTAAGAATAATGTATTTGCTGATAACCACACATCACTCTGGCCTGATACAACCTTTAATGGGAATATATACCACTCTCCTAAGACCCATGCATATAAAAGTCAGGCAATCTAAGATCTGTACAAACCAAGGTGCTAATTATGATACATGAAAGCAACAATGGTTGAAAATATCAGAATCTGACTTAGTGTTGTTACTTACCATAGAAAAAAAGACCAAGCCCTGAAAAGTAAGGACATAAAAAATTTTGCCTTTTTCTATATTAAAAAAATTTTAAATTATTTTTATAAATGTAGGTCAAATTATGTATCAAAGACATGCTAAAAGTGTCACACTGTCACACTGTTTCTTCCACACAGTCCCTCACTATAGGACCATAACAATATTTCCCAAGTAACTGTGAGATAGACTGTTTTCTCTAGGTTACCCTCAGAACCACTAGCATCTCACATCTGTTTCCTTCTACATTGCATCAGATATATCTGTCCTTTTCTGTGTGTTGTATTTATAAAAACAGTCTTTTGTCCAGACACAATGGCACACGCCTGTGATCCCAGCAATTTGAGAGGCCAAGGCAGGTGGATCACCTGAGGTCAGGAGTTCAAGACCAGCCTGGCCAACGTGGTGAAACTCCATCTCTACTAAAAAATACAAAAAATTACCCAGGTGTCGTGGTGGGCACCTGTAATCCCAGCTACTTGGGAGGCTGAGGCAGGAGAATAGATTGAGTGCGGGAGGCAGAGGTTGCAATGAGCCAAGATTGCGTCATCGCACTCCAGCGTGGGCAACAAGAGCAAAACTCCATGTAAAAAAACAAAACAAAACAAGTCTTTCATTTTTGAAAAGGGTTAGAAATTGGTGATACTTATATAAGTGTAATTCTTAAGGTTATGTTTATTTTAGATAAGTGCACAATTGTTTTCTTCTGTTACTTTACTGCGTTTTTTTTTACATGTATTTACTTGAGCTCTCCTGTTAGATTACATTTTCTTTGAGAACAGTGCTTATATGATTTTTAAAAAATCTAGCAATCAGTGAGTTCCATATATTCTATTGAAAGTAATAGGTGCCTATTTCCCTCAGTTCTGATTTGCCTAGTTAGAAACATGACTTTAAAAGAAGTTTGGGTAAATTAGTAGTCAGAAGTCTGGAAATCAGGAAAGCCCAGAGTTTTCAAGTCTAACTTTGGTGCTAATTTGCTCAGTTATTTTTGGTGGATTTTTTTTCAGAATTGCTTTTCTTGTCTATTACATTAAGGGATTTGGGATAAAATCTCTATCATTGTTTAGTTCTGTAGAAATAAGTTAGTATAAACCTTGAGCTATCTTTGATTTAGCCCTGATTAAAATGAAAATTGAAGTCTGAGGCTATGAAGTATTTTGTATTGTTTTGTTTTGTTTTTTTAAAGCGGGAACTTTGAGAGCCTGATAAGCTGTTGACACAAGTGCTTTTGAGAATAGCAGGTAGAGTAATTACTAGCTTATATTTAAATAGACAAAGGAAAAGATTAGTAAATGTTTTCATATCTTCATTTACCACAAAATGTAAGTAAATCTGTACTTACTTGCATCGAATTATTAAGGAAGTGGAGTTTATATGTCAATTAGTTAACCAAAAGGGGAGATACACTTCCCTATAATGTTAACATTTTTATTTTAATCTTAGTTCCAAGAGTTGTTGTCTTATATCCTTGAAATTATATTTATTATAATTACATACATTTGAGAAAAATGCTTTTTATAGAAACAATCTGAAGTTATAAACTGTTCACGATGGGAGGTTGTACATGCTTAGAAGCTGTGATAATTAACCTGCGATGACCTCACCAGTTTTGCTTTAATTAACTCACCAGCATCAACTCTATAGTTTCTCTTAAAATGAGAACACATATAAAATGCTCTTCTCAGTAAACAGTCATTTTACAAGTAAAATAAATGTCTCTGACTAATTAAAACACAAAATCAAATATTAATTTTTTACAACTGATACTAAGAAATCTAAGTTATCTCAACATATTGTTGAAAATTCAGCAACCTAATGCTCTCTCTTTTTGATAAAAAGTCACATAGAATATCTTTAATAAATTTATTGCATTTCCAGGAAAGTAAAACCAATTTCATGTTTTGTTTATGTTAATTCAGAACAACTGATAAATACTCATGACATCAACCTCCTGTTTCAACACTCCACCTCCAGGGAAAAAATATTGTTATGACTCTTGGTGCAAGTGTTAGTCTTCTCATCTCTGCAGACTATTCCAACAGTTAGTGACTATTCTAACCCACACAGTTCAGGAAAAGGGTTAGATATTATTGGAGAGTGTGGCTGTTCAGGTAACAGTAACAAACACACACCCTCCTGTTGTCATCGGTTGTTAGTTTATCTCCAGCTGTGTAGGGGAAATGAAGTTGAAAACAGTAAGAGAAAGCTTAGGTAAACTGTGAAGGACTATATGAAATATGTAGGAATTTTTCTATGTGTCCATCATTACAAATTAAAAATGTATTGCTACAATGTAGTGATTACAATACACTGACTATATCATAGAAAAGGTTAAATTAGGCCACGTGTGGTGGGTCACACCTGTAATCCCAGCACTTTGGGAGGCTGAGGTGGGTAGATTACAAAGCCAAGAGATTGAAATCATCCTGGCCAACATGGTGAAATTCCATCTCTACTAAAAATATAAAAATTAGCTGGGCATGGTGGTGCACACGTGTAGTCCCAGCTATTCAGGAGGCTGAGGCAGAAGAGTTGCTTGAGCCTGGGAGGCAGAGGTTGCAGTGAGCTGAGATCACACCACTGCACTCCAGCGTGGTGACAGAGTGAGACTTCATCTCAATTTAAAAAAAGGGAGGGTTAAATTGGTGACGGTCTCCACAGTCTCCATAGCATATGAGCATATAAAATATGAGTAGAAATATATTTGGAGTTGAACTTCTAACCAGACTGTCAATTTTCCCACTATAGCATTATCCCAAGCTCACTATAATCTTTCAATGATTCGCTGAAAAATAACTTTCCTTTTGATTGCAAATACCAGTGTTATATGCACAAAACCCAGAATTTACTGATGAAGTGAAAACCTACAGATTGTCTACTAAGAGCTCCTTTCCCCATCAATTTACTTATCAAGAAAATTACTACATTAGTGATACGTAATCCTAACCATTGAACCTAGTTTTTTGGTTCAGAAGTGGACACACTTAACTAAGCCAGGTTAGAGTCACTTCTCTCTGAGATTTCTGGTTTTCAAGCTAAGAACTATGTAGGTATCTCTCTTTAGGCTGCAAGGTTAGCACGTAAAACATTATTGGTGTTGGCAGCTATGTTTCCCAAAGTGTAGTGAGAACTGTTACAGTAAGAGTAGAATGAAGCCATTCCTAGAGAGAAGCAGAGAAGAGAGGTGGGGGTGGCACAGGGCAAGGGATCCTGAAGACTCTCAAGTCCCCGATTCCAGCTGTTCCTGAAGTCTGCTATTGCTTTGCTATTGAAATATTTTGTAAGATATTTTCATAAGATTCATTCTGGCTCTAATATTCTATGATTCAATAATTTTTTGATGCATAAAATTATTATACAATGCTTACATATCTATATTGAAATTCTTAACAAAGAGAAAGAAAAAAGAGAGGAGAAAAAGCTAGGCCAGAAGGACAAAAAAACCCTGAAGAGACACAAATTAAGACCGATTTATTTGTTGGCAATTTGCAAATTGAATTATTAAAGTCTTTTTAGGAGTTTTCTTTCCATTTACATCTGGCTTACAAACAAATTTTACTATTTATTTCTTTTTAAATTTTACTTTAAGTTCTGGGATATATATGCAGGTTTCTTACATAGGTATGCATGTGCCATGGTGGTTTGCTGCACCTATCAACCTGTCATCCAGGTTTTAAGCCCTGCATGCATTAGGTATTTCTCCTACTGCTCTCTCTCCTCATACTCCCCACCCCCCAACAGGCCATTGTGTGTGATGTTCCCCTCCCTGTTTCCATGTGTTCTCATTATTCAACTCCCACTTATCGGTGACAACATGCAGTGTGTGGTTTCTTGTTCCTGTGTTAGTTTGCTGAAAATGATGGTCTCCAGCTTCATCCATGTCCCAGAAAAGGACAAAAAGTCATTCATTTTTATGGCTGCATAGTATTCCATGGTGTATGTGTGCCACATTTTCTTTACCCAGTCTATCATCGATGGACATTTGGGTTCATTCCAAGTCTTTGCTATTGTAAATAGTGCTTCAATAAACATACGTGTACATGTATCTTTATAGTAGAATGATTTATAATCCTTTGGATATATACCCAGTAATGGTATTTCTGGGTCACATGGTATTTCTGGTTCTAGATCCTTGAGGAATGACCACACTGTCTTTTATAATGGTTGAACTAATTTATATTCCCACCAACAGTGTAAAAGCATTCCTATTTCCCCACAGTCTTGCCAGCATCTGTTGTTTCCTGACATTTTAATAATCACCATTCTAACTGGTGTGAGATGGTATATCATTGTGGTTTTGATTTGCAAATTCTCTAATGACCAGTGATGATATATCTTTTTAAATAAGTTTGTTGGCTGCATAAATGTCTTCTTTTGAGAAGTATCTGTTCATATCCCTGACTCACTTTTTAATGTTGTTTTTTTTTCCTGTAAATTTGTTTAAGTTCCTTGTAGATTCTGGACATTAGCCTTTTGTCAGATGAGTAGTTTGCAGAATTTTTCTCCCATTCTGTAGGTTGCCTATTTATTCTGATGAAGTTTCTTTTCCTGTGCTGAAGCTCTTTAGTTTGATTAGATCCCATTTGTCAATTTTGGCTTTTGTTGCCATTGCATTTGGTATTTTAGTCATGAAGTCTTTGCCTATGCTTATGTCCTAAATGGTATTGCCCAGGTTTTCTTCTAGGGTTTTTATGGTTTTGGGTTTTAAATTTAAGTCTTTAATCCACCTTGAGTTAATTTTTGTATAAGGTGTTAGTAAGGGGTCCAGTTTCTGTCTTCTGAATATGGCTAGCCAGTTTTCCTACACCATTTATTAAATAGAGAATCCTTTCCCCATTGCTCATTTTGTCAGGTTTGTTGAAGATCAGATGGTTGTAGATATGTGGGTATTTCTGGGGTCTCTGTTCTGTTCCCTTGGGGTGTGTGTGTGTGTGTGTGTGTGTGTGTGTGTGTATCTGTTTTGGTACCAGTAGCATGCTGTTTTGGTTACTGTAGCCTTGTAGTATAGTTTGAAGTCAAGTAGCGTGATGCCTCCAGCATTGTTCTTTTTGCTTAGGATTGTCTTGGCTATATGGGCTCTTTTTTAGTTCCATATAAAATTTAAAGTAGATTTTTCTAATTCTGTGAAGAAAGTCACTGGTAGCTTGATGGGAATAGCATGGAATCTACAAATTACTTTGGCCAGTATGGCCATTTTCATGATATTGATTATTCCTATCCATGAGCATTGAATTTTTTCCATCTTTTTGTGTCCTCTCTTATTTCCTTGAGCAGTGGTTTGTAGTTATCCTTGAAGAGGTCCTTCATGTCCCTTTTAAGTTGTATTCCTAGGTATTTTATTTTCTTTGTAGCAGTTATGAATGGGAGTTCACTCATGATTTGACTCTCTACTTGTCTATTGTTGGTGTATAGGAATGCTTGTGATTTTTGCACATTAATTTTGTATCCTGAGAATTTGCTGAAGTTGCTTATCAGTTTAAGGAGTTTTTGGGCTGAGATGATGGGGTTTTCTAAATATACAATCATGTCATCTGCAAACAGAGACAATCTGACTTCCTCTCTTCCTATTTGAATACGATTTATTTCTTTCTCTTGCCTGATTTCCCTGGCCAGAACTTCCATTCTATGTTAAATAGGAGTGGTGAGAGAGGGCATCCTTGTCTCGTACTGGTTTTTAAAGGGAATGCTTCCAACTTTTGTCCATTCAGCATGATGTTGGCTATGGGTTTGTCATAAATAATTCTTATTATATATTCCATCAATACCTAGTTTATTAAGAGTTTTTAGCATGAAGGAATGTTGAATTTTATTAAAGGCTTTTTCTGCATCTATTGAGATAATCGTGTGATTTTTGTCATTGGTTCTGTTTATGTGATAGATTACATTGATCTATTTGTATACATTGAATCAGCCTTGCATCCCAAGGATGAAGCCATGTTGATTGTGGTGGATAAGCATTTTGATGTGCTGCTGGATTCCTTCTGTCAGTATTTTATTGAGGATTTTCACATCAATGTTCATCAGGAGTATTGGCCTGAGATTTTCTTTTTTTGCTGCGTTTCTGCCAGGTTTTGGTATCAGGATGATTCTGGCCTCATAAAATGAGTTAGGGAGGAGTCCTTCTTTTTCTATTGTTCAGAATAGTTACAGAAGGAATGGTATCAGCTCCTCTTTGTACCTCTGGTAGAATTCAGCTGTGTATTTGTCTGGGCCTCAGCCTTTTTTCGTTGGTAGGCTATTAATTACTGCCTCAATTTCAGAACTTGTTATTTGTTTCAGGGATTCAACTTCTTCCTGGTTTAGTCTTGCAAGGGTGTATATGTTCAGGAATTTATCAATTTCTTCTAGATCTTCTAGTTTATTTGCATAGATGTGTTTATAATATTCTCTGATGGTAATTTGTATTTCTGTGGAATTAGTGGTGATATCCCCTTTATCACTTTTATTGTATCTATTTGCTTCTTTCTTTCTTTCTTTCTTTCTTTTTATTGGTGTAGCTAATGGTCCATCTATTTTGTGCATCTTCAAAAAACTAGCTACTGGATTCATTGATTTTTTTGGAGTGTTTTTCATGTCTCTATCTCCTTCAGTTCTGCTCTGATCTTAGTTATTTCTTGTCTTCTGCTGGCTTTTGTGATGTTAGGATGTCAATTTTTGATCTTTCCTGCTTTCTGTTGTGAGTATTTAGTATTATAAATTTCCCTCTTAACACTGCTTTAGCTGTGTTACAGAGATTCTGGTACATCGTGTCTTTGTTCTCACTGGTTTCAAAAGAGCTTTATTTCTACCTTAATTTTGTTATTTACCCAATAGTCATTCAGGAGCAGGTTGTTCAATTTCCATGTAGTTGTGCAGTTTTGAATGAGTTTTTTAGTCCTGAGTTCTAATTTAATTGCACTGTGGTGTGAGAGACTGTTTGTTATGATTTCTGTTGTTTTGCATTTGTTGAGGAGTATTTTACTTCCAATTAAGTAGTCGATTTTAGAATACATGCTATGTGGTACTGAGAAGAATGTATATTCTGTTGATTGGGATGGAGAATTCTGTAGATGTCTATTAGGTTCCCTTTGTCCATAGCTGAGTTCAAGTCCTAAATATCCTTGTTAAATTTCTGTCTCATTGATCTGTGTAATATTGACACTGGGGTATTAAAGTCTCCCACTATCATTGTGTGGGAGTCTAAGTCTCTTCATAGGTCCCTAAGAACTTGTTTTATGAATCTGGGTGCTCCTGTATGGGGTGCGTATATATTTAGGATAGTTAGCTCTTGCTGCATTGATCCCTTTACCATTATGTAATGCCCTTCTTTGTCTTTTTTTATCTTTGTTAGTTGAAAGTCTATTTTATCAGAGACTAGGATTGCAACCCCTGCTTTTTTTTTCCTCTCCATTTTCTTGGTAAATATTCCTCCATCCCTTTATTTTGAGCCTAAGTGTGTCCTTGCACATGAGATGGGTTTCCTGAGTAGAGCACAACAATGGGTCTTGACTCTTTATCCAGTTTGTCAGTCTGTGTCTTTTAATTGGGGCATTTAGCCCATTTACATTTAAGATTAATATTGTTATGTATAAATGTGATCCTGTTATCATGATGCTAGCTGGTTATTTTGCACATTAGTTGATGTAGTTTCTTCATAGTGTCATTTGTCTTTACATTTTGGTGTGTTTTTGCAGTGGCTGTTATCAGTTTTCCCTTTCCATATTTATTGCGTCTTTCAGGAGCTCTTGTAAGGCAGGCCTGGTGGTGACAAAATCCCTCAGCGTTTGCTTGTCTGTAAAGGATTTTATTTCTTCTTCATTTATGAAGCTTAGTGTGGCTGGATATGAAATTCTGGGTTGAAATTCTTTTCTTTAAGAATGTTGAATATTGGCCTCCACTCTCATCTGGATTGTAGGGTTTCTGCAGAGAGATCCCCTGTTAGTCTGATGGGCTTCCCTTTGCAGGTAACCTGACCTTTTCTCTGGGTGCCCTTAACGTTTTTTCCTTCTTTCAACCTTGGAGAATCTGACGAATATGTATCTTGGGATTGCTCTTCTCAAAGAGTACCTTAGTAGCATTCTCTGTATATTTGCTGAATTTGAATATTGGCCTGTCTTGCTAGGTTGGAGAACTTCTCCTTGGATAATATCCTGAAGTGTGTTTTCCAACTTGGTTTCAGTCACCCAGTTACTTTCAGTTATTCCAATCAATCATAGGTTGATCTTTTCACATAGTCCCATATTTCTTGGGGGCTTTGTTTGTTCCTTTTCATTCTTCTTTTTCTTTTTTTTTTTTTTTAAATGAAAGAGAAAGAAAGAGGAAGAGATTTTAGAAAAAGAGAGAAAAGGAGAAAGAAAGACACAGCAAAAGAATGAAAGAAAGAAAGAGGAAGAGAAAGAGGGAGAGAGAATGGGATTCTTGTTTTATTGCCCAGGCTAGTATACAGTCTAAAAATGGGTATTAAAAACCTCTTTTATGCCAGTAATTGTGTTTAACAATGGAGACAGGAAGGAATAGGGGATGAAAATAACAAATAAGCAGCCAACCAATATTTTATTTAAACCTGTGTAATGCTATGCAATTGCTGGGGAGTGATTTACTTCCAATTATGTGGTCACTTTTAAAATAGGTATAATGTGATACTGAGAAAAATGTATGTTTTGTGGATTTG
>CAUYQU010028097.1:0-17729 GCA_963574635.1 Cheracebus regulus
CTATGTAACAAACCTGCATGTTCTACACATGTATCCCAAAACTTAAAGTATAAAATTTTTTTTAAAAAGACATTGATAATGAAGACATGAAAAACATTTCTAAAATGAATCCAGCTACAGCAATGTGGACCATACTAGAAACTAAACCAATCTGTGTGGTTTATTTTTGTCCTCAATTAAATTCTTACTCTTGAAGGAACTACTCATCACAAAAGAATCTCAGTTTCCATTTTGGAGATTAATTTTGTATGTTAAACCACTAATTGTTACCTTTAGGCTATGCTATTCTTAGCCCAAGGTTACTTGACATTCAATAAATATTAAATGTAGCAATAATAATGTTGATAATGACCATGTAAATAAAAAAATAAATAACGCTTTTTAAGCCTTTTCAGATTGTCTGCATTTATGATCTCAGAATTAGAGAAGTCATTTCATGGGGTCAAGTGGAATGTCTTTTGCCCTCTTCAGATGTTGTTAACTCATGCTCAATTTTCCAAAGACAAAAAAAAAAAAAAGAAAAATACAAATTACTTAATGTATGATATGAAAATTATGACTGTTATAATAGCCCAGTGATTTTTAATATCTCCTGACAAAGGATGATGATTAATGTATTCTTTAAGTGTCTAGCAGAAATTCTACATTTATCCTTTAACAAAAGTAAAGTCTGTACCAGGCATTGAGCTTAGGTTGAGGATATTAAAATTAATAAGGCCCAAACTGGGAATAAGGGGTAGACTGGGAACTCCCTTCCCAGTCTACCCCTATTTACACAATAATAAAACATGATCCTTCCCCAGTCACAGGATTATGGACTCCACTGATTACCTGGGTCTGCCCTGCAGTCCACTCTGGCTCAGATGTCTGTGTAAACATCCTCTGCTGACTGGCTTCCAAACTTCAGGCAGAAGGCTATACCAACTGGAAAATTCAACAGTAAAAAATTAAAACACCTCCCATTCTTTCTGAAACATTACAGCCATTTCTCTCTGCTATACTGCTTGTCATGAAGAAACTTCCGAAGACAAAACTTCAAACTTTCAAAAAAGCAAAAGCAACACATTGTTTGCAACTGAGATGTAAGAAAACAATGGTCCATGTACCTTAGGGTGTCTCCCAGTTCTCCAGTTTATCTGCTTTTCATTTTCTCCCCTACATTCTTGTTCCTGTTCTTCTTATCTGTTCTTTTATATCTTTATTTCCCTTGGCCCCTTGATCATTTCTTTGATCATCATTTCATCCCGTGGTAGCACTCAGGATTAAAGAGAATGCCATCCAGAGAAATGCAAACCAAAACCACAATGAGGTACCATCTCACACCAGTCAGAATAGCCATTCTTACAAAATCAAAAAATGACAGATGGCAGATGCTATGGAGAAAAGGGAATGCTTACACACCGCTGGTGGGAATATAAATTAGGTCAGCCACTGTGGAAAGCAGTTCAGAGATTTCTCAAAAAACTTAGTTTTGACCCAGCAATCCAGTTACTGGGTATATATCCAGAAAAAAATAAATCATTCTACCACAAAGACATATGCACTTGTATGTTCACCGCAGCACCATCCACAATAGCACAGATGTGGAATCCATCAATGGTGGATTGGATAAAGAAAACATGATACATATATAACACAGACTACTATGCAGCTATAAAAAAAGAATGAAATCATGTCCTTTGCAGCAACATGGATGCAGCTGGAAGCCATTATCCTAAGCAAATGGATGTAGGAACAGAAGCCAAATACTGCACTTCTCACTTTTAAGTGGAAGCTAAACTTAGGTGCATATGGAATAAAGATGGGAACAATAGGCACTGAGGACTACAAGAGGAAGGAGAGAGGGAGAGGGACAAGGGTTAAAAAACTACCAATTGGGTATTATGCTCACTGCCTGGGGGATGGGATCATTCATACTGCAAACAAACCTCAACCTCAGGCAATAAACCCATTTAATAACCTGTACATGTATCCCCTAAATCTAGAATAAAAGTTGAAAAAAATGAAAATAAATAATTGTTTTTAATGAATAGAATTTCATGATTCACTTTCTAACCTGTTGGGTAGAAAGATGCAAAAAAGAGCAAAGCAAAGAAAAACTCTGTTCAAGGTGAAATGGTAAGTAATTGGAAGTGCTAAAATTCTTTTCTTTAAGTTTGTTTAACAATGTACATTTTTAAAAGATGTCCAATAGTTATTTCACATTGATGATAATAATAAACTACAAATTACCTTGTACTTTTAGGAAACTACTTCATGAAAAGACAACCACTGCGATGATGTGGCAGCATATTCCTTTCTTATCTCTTAGGAGTTTTGCCTCCCTGAATTTTCACTGCCTTTAATTATTGAATGTCTTTTGGAAAAAAAAATCAATACTTTGCAAACTGAAACTACAGTCTTCATCCTTATTGAACATCAGACGGCATGCAATCGTGCATGTAAACTTAATTGTGAAAAAATGAATCAGAATTCTATGAAAATTAATTTAATTATGCTCTCAATGTTTTCCTATTGACAGAATGTGCATATAACTCCTTTAGGACAATAACATGGGTTATGAAATCTAACTCATATGAGCAAAAGGGTTTTTGTTGTTGTCATTGTTGTTATTGAAATTATTTAACTTCTCATTTCTCTCAGGAGCCATTTCATTCAAGTGAGCAGTTTCATTGCCATTTTAAAGGAGAAACTGAGGCAAATAAATGATTAAATCAGGAGATCCCTAAGCAACATTACAACATATTCCTGTGTCATTTGCCTTCTATGCATTAAAATATCAGTGCGATGTTGAATGCTATTAGGCAATGCAGAATCCCAGCACTGTATATTTCCTGACATTTTAGTTGAGCAAATACCCAAAGGACCTTCCCAGGTGGATGTAACTTGGCTCTGGGCAATTAGTGTCCAAAGCCACATTAATGTTGTCTTCCTGAATCTGCAACTTGACAGTCTGATAAACAATAGCACTGAGAGAGGTGTGAACTTCCACTATTTATCTCAATGGGCTGTTAACTTTGAAACCTAATTATGATCACTTAAATGCCAACACTCTTAATCATTTCACTGCTGACCACTGTACCAGAAACATCCAGCCACACTAATGTGCTTCTTCCTGGGCTGCTGGACTCAATTGCCATGTCCTGATGTGTTTTTTAGAATATGCTCTTGTTAGTAAGGTCAACCTCACACTGGCTAAATGGGTATATTCACCACTTGAGTTCTTGGGTAAGCAAAGCACCTATGATTGTGCTTCAAACAAAGAAAATGAATGAATATCTGTTGCTTCATTTTGTTTATTTCCTTTTAAATACTGGACTTGATGACTTTTCTTCATGGGAATCTCTTAAGTCCTTACAGAAATCAAAATCCCTCAGAATACCAGAGTCATCACTGGGAATGATGTAAAATACAAGCAGGGAGGATGATTTTCCAAAAGTCACTGGCATGAATTTACAGTATAATTGAACTTGAGGAATTTTCAGTGTCATACATTTCAACCTCCTATCTAAAGGGGAAAATATTTTACACAGCCTGACCAAAATTACACAGCCTCTCATATTTTCTGGGTTAGGTAACTTACTACCCCATACAGAAACCCATCCCATTGTTTGCTTCTTGCTTCTTAGAAGGTTCTTTCTTGTATTCAGTGTAATGCTTTACTGTATACTGTTTATCCTTTGGCCTGAATTGTCTTTTCACAAAGAAAATATTTATCCTTTCATCATCTTCAAATATTTTTAGCAGTTCTCCCAGATCTTCCATCATAAACTCCAGCAGGTCACTGATAACAGCCTCTTTAATTGAACACTTATGTGCCATGCTCTTTGCATGTAACTCATTTAATTATCAAAACTTCAAGAAATAATAACTTATCGTTTTACAGATTAAGAGATTAAGACTCAGTAAGATTAAGCAAAAGGGGTTAGTAAGTGAAAAGGTGGGGTTTGAACTCCCAGCTGGCTTTCCTGTGTCCTCACCACACTGCCTTCCAGCCACAGTTTCTGCAATATACCTTCTCATTGCAATATGGCCCTCTCTTTGAATCTCTTTCCTAGATTAACAGTATCATCTACCAAATACATGTTATTATCCTTATTTTACAATGAAAGAACTGAGGCTCTTCTAATTCCTGTATCTCTGTTTCAGTACTTACTGACATTTTAGGATCAAATTCCTAGATCTTTGATACTTGCATGTGATATTAAAACAGGCCAGAATCCACCAGCATGGGATCCACATGCAGCCATGTAAGCCACGAGACCCAACACTGACATAACTAACTGATGCTGGCATTCTTCCCCACTGAGCTCAGATGTCAAAATTTTTCTCATTCAGGGCTCCAAGCAGCCATTGCATTTCTATCAATCAACTGAAAGCATAAATCCTGTTAGTCTCTTCCACAATGGCCATTAATTGATTTATAGAAATAATATACTAAATTGAATATGACAAACTTCAAATGTGACAAATATGGGTACATTGGGATGAATAACCTGACAAAGATTTCATAATGAGAAAAATGTACAACAGCAGCCAGGTAAAAGGCCATAATTAAATAAAGAGCAACCATTTACCAAAAATACAAGTCCAAATAGGGTCTTGGTCTTAAAGAGTATACAGTTTGTTTGTTGCTATACAACACTCAGAAATTCAATAAACAAAGACTAAGAGCAAAATAAAAACTGGTTCCTTCCCACTCCAAAAGGAATTTACATTGTCACTTGTTTGCAGTGCAGAAGAGGCAGGCATAATACAAATTAATTTTGTTCAGAAAAATCACCCAAAAAGTAGTAGATGTTGCTTCACATGTGGGGATAGAAAAGATGATGGAAGGAAGAAAAATGAAATGAAGGGCTCCAACTACCTTTGAGTTTACTATATGTTATAGCAGGATTTCACTCTGACTTAAGTAAAATGGGCATACAACAAAAAGCAAAAATCAGCAGGAAGTGGAAGGAAGGTCCCCTGGAAAACAGAAGTTCATGTCTTCCCTGAGGCAAATATGGAAAAAAAAACAACTGAATATTTTCTTTCTAATGAGCTTCCCACTCTGAGGCAAGAGGCACCGTTCTGTCACACAGAAAAGGACCAGGGAAGTTGTTCTCTAAGTGTGCTCCTAAAAATGCAAATTCTCAGGTTTACCCCAGATCAAATGACTCACTCTGGGAGAGTGGGGTGAGAGACTAAACAGCAAGCCCTCCAGGGATTCTGATGTTCTCTGAAGTCTGAGAACTATTGGTCTATGGGAAGCCTATAGTGAAGAAGCCAGGATTGGCCCAGCTGCAGCCAATATTGTCTTTATTTGAAACCAGCCACCAACTAGTTCTCTGCACCTATTACCATTAATTTAATTACAAAATTAAAAAGAAGGAAAATCCATACACTCATATTTAAAATCTGTGCCCCAGTGCACCACTGACCAAACCCTGCCTGGGAGCTCACATATTTGGGCTATTTTTTCACACAGTGTCCTGAGTAAAAGGACTGAGTGAGCTGCTAAGCAGAAAATTTCAGAAGAGATTAGATATGTGCATGAAATTTTAAATAGTTTGAATAAAACCTTTGGGTTCAACCTTTCAAGTGTACGTCTCTTGCATACAACTTAGGAAAACATTTTTAAAATCGACTGAAAATTGTTGAAAATCCACAATCTTTTGCCTCATATTCTGAAAATGCACAGTATTCAGAATCAGTTTGTTAAAATTAAATTATTATTCTTTGTATACTCTAATGGTCACTTTTTCTGAGCCAACTATACAACTGTAGTTTCTCTGATAAACTTGTAAGATTTTCTCAAACAAGTGTTATTTATTAAAGAGCAGCCCTTTTCCTGAACTCCTGTTTCTCTTGGCACTAGATAGGTTCTGTTGTTGATAGTTGCATGCCAAGCTCTAAAATAAAAATCCAGGTTGAGTGATTTCTCTCTATGTTTATTTTATCCATCAAAATGAGTCTACATCCCTTAAGGGCACCAAGCAAGTCAACTCAGCGAGGTGCTCATCTATTTCGCAAACGTAGGTTGGAAATTCTGTTTCAAGATAGTCTTAACCAGAATTAAGCTTCTTGGCTACCTCCAGGAAGTGATATTCTCATTTATACATTTTATTTGTTATTTAAGAGAGGTGGAGAATAGTAGAGGCTGACACCAGGGATATACTACATGACAGCAGTTCATCAAAGATATTTGGATCATCAGAAGGCAACTAGCTCTCTCTTAAAATATCACATTATTTTTTGGTTTTGGTGCTTTACTAGTAGTTGAAAGAATCATACTCTCTATATGGAGGCAGTCAAAAATGATGAAAGGTGTGGAAAGAAGAGGCTGATTAAGATGGCCAAATAGAACCCTCCAGCAATCATCCTCCCCACACTAACACCAAATTGAACAACTATCCACACACAAAAACATTATCCACACACAAAAAAGCACCTTTGTAAGAACCAAAATCAGATAAGCAACCATAGTACCTGTTTTTAACATGTTATCAAGGAAGGAGGCACTGAAGGGGTAGAAAAGACAGCCTTGAACTGTGGACACTACCCCTCCCCATCCCGCTAGCAGCAACCACATGACATAGAGAATCTATGCGCTTGGGGGAGGGAAAGCTCAGTGTTCGTGGGATTTTGGATTGGAACTCAGTGCTGTCCTATAACAGCAGAAAGCAACACAGGGCAGAAATTGGCTGGCAACTACAGAGGGAGCCTTTAGACTTGCACTAGCTACTGGACAGAATCTGAGTTCTGGAAAGCCCCACTACCAACGGCTAAAGCCTTCTGGTGTCCTAAATAAACTTGAAAGGCAATCTAGGCCACAAGGACTGCAATTCCTGGGCAAATCCTGGTGCTGTGCTGGGCTTAGAGCCAGTGGACTTACAGGGCATGTGACCTAGCAACATATCAGCAGGGATGGCCAAAGTGTGTCACCTTTCCTACAACCCCAGGCAGCACAGCTTGCAGCCTCTGGAGAGACTCCTTCCTTCTGCTTGAGGAGAAGAGAGGGAATATTAAAGAGAACTTGATCTTGCAATTGGGTTATGGTTACAAGCTCAGTCACAGTTTAAGAGGGAAACAGGCAGAGTTCAGAGGCGCCAATTCCAGGCCTTAGCTCCAGGAAGAAATTTTTAAACACACCCTGGTTCATAAGGGAACCCACTGCCTTGAAGGGAAGGACCTAGTTCTGGCAGCATTCATCATCTTCTGGCTAAAGAGCCCTGGGACCTCAAATAAACATCAGCAGTACCCAGGCAGAACTTGGAACATGCCTTGGGTCAGACCCAAAGCAGTACTGGATTCAGGTGTGACCCAGTGCATTTCCAGCTGTGGAAACCATGGGGAAAAGTTGTTTCTGCTTGAATAAAGGAGAAGAAAAAGTACAGAGCTCTTTGTCTTGCATCTTGGGTACCAGCTCAGCCACAGGGAGACAGAATAACAAACAGTCTCCTGGGATCACTGATTCCAAGCCTTGGCTTCTGGATAGCATTTCTGAACCACCTTGATCCAGAGGAATTCCACAGTCCTGGAAGGGAGAGACCCGTGCCTAGCAGCATTTAACACAAGAGCCCTTGGGCCTTAAGTGAATATCAGCAGTAGCCTGGAACAGTGGTGGCCATGGGGTGAGACTCATTCTGCATGAGAAAATAAGAGGCAAGAGTGGGAAGGATTTTATCTTGTGGCTTGGGTGCCAGCTCAGCTGCAGTGGACTGGAACACCAAGTGGATGCCTAAGGTTCCTGACTCCAGCCCCTGGCTCCTAGCATTTCTGGACCTGCCCTGGGCTACTGGGGTGGCTTGTCACCCTGAAGAAAACGACATAAGTCTGCTGGATCCACTAACTGATGAGTGCTTGGGCCTTGAGTGAACATTGGTGGTAGCCAGGCAGTGGGTACTGTGGGCATTGGATAAGACCCAATGCTTTGCTGGCTTCAGGTCTGACCTAGCTCAGTCCCAGTGGTGGTAGCCACAGAGGTACTTGTGTCACTCCTCTTCCAGCTCCAGGCAGCTCAGCACAGAGAAAGAGACTCTTGTTTGTTTAGAGGAAAATAAGGGTAAAGAAGAAGAGTCTCTGCCTGGTAATCCAGGGGATTCTCCAGGATCTTATCCAAGACTACCATGATAGTACCTCTGTGAGTCTGTAAGAGTCACAGCATTACTGTGCTTGGGGTGCCTCCTAATGCAGATATGGCTATGGTGACCAAAAGATTAGATCACAACACTCAATTCCCTTTGAATTCTCCAAATGCCTTCCCAAGAAGAATGGGTACAAACAAGACTAGACCCATCCCACTAACCAACTGCAGAGTTTATATCCAAGCAGCTAGTGAGCAGGGCTCAGACTTGCCCCAGGCTGTAGGCCTCCCCACTGAGAAAGCAAGCAGGGCTCTCAGGCCTCACCCCTCCCTGCCTGCCTGCTATGGCTTCTGCACTCATATCTGTACTTCCTCTTCATTTCCTACCCCCACCCCAGATTCTGTTCAGGAAAATTTGTGCTCAGTCAAAATTATTACAAAGTTCAGCAAAGATCATCCTTCACCCTATGGCCCTTCCGCAATTTTACTGGCTACTTCGCTTCCCCAAGAACCTCTGCAAGATAAGGCCAGTAATGGCTTCCCTGGGCTCAAGCTGGGGAGTGGGAGTGCCTACAGGGCTCTTCCCACTGCTTCTACTTTTATATTTCACTTGGCCCCCTAAACCCATTTCAGCCTAGGTAAGGCTCAAACATTTTGATGATCTGGATTTTCTGGTTTCCCCATGGAGATGTGTGTTCAGAATCAACATTTCCCCCCTCACACTTGGATAAATCATAGTTTTTTATCTATCTCATGGCATTTGCAGCAGCAAGTGCTTCTTTCAAAGGGTCTGTGAACTATTTCAGTTTTACTGGTGTGTTCCTGAGGTGGTTCTTGGAGGAAAAGTTCACAGTGTGAGTCTCCAGACAGTTTTGCGTATCCAAGTGGGAGCTACATGTTAGCCCTGTCTCCCATCTTCCATTTTCTCCCCTATTAAGATTTTAATCTAATTGAAAGCTAACAAGTTAGCCTGCCACAGTTTCATAGAAAAAGACATGAGACTCAGATCAGAGACAAAGGATTTTATTACTTACAACAACAGTAGTATCCAGAAGGTCAGCATTCATACCAGTTGTTCTAGCCTCAATTTTCACAAAGTGATGCAATGAGGGCCATGTAATGCTTGCACACACAGAGTGGCTTGCATTATAGGAGAGGAATCGTGAGCTTGGGGTACCTACATCTTTTATAGTGAACAGTAAGCTTGCCTAAGTAGAGCCAAAGGCACTGGAGGAGACCATCTTCCTGGGTTCAAATCACGGCTCTCAGTATGCTTCTGAGATAAATTCAAATTTATATTTCAGCCACATATTTCCTTTGGACAAGATGCAGAAATGTGGGCTAAAAGAAAATACAGCTTGGTAGACTTGTAGAAGGTTGAAAAACCAAGTAAAGAACTTCAATTAATTAGAGGCAATAAGGTTTACTAGGAATAACATGATTTAGAGAGATGTAGAATCAGAATCCAAGTTCAGCACTTGCTTGCTGTGTAACTCTGATTAAATATTAAATGTGATAATATATGCGAAGAGTCATTTGTAGTATCAGAAACATGGTAGATGTTCCATAAAAGCTGTTTTCCTTCCATTTCCTCCATTAATTAATCCATGCCAACCCACAGGAAATTTTGTAGGGCTTGAAGAGCTTTGTCTCTGTCCTCACATTTCCAATCAATTATCTGGATAAAGGTGACAATGGTATAATTATAATATTTGCAAATGGCAAAAAGCTGGAAGAAATAGACAATATACTGAATAGCTGAATCTCTATTCCTAGAGCACTGAACAGCCTGGAAACTTGGCTTCATTCAAAATCATAAGATGACATTTAATAGGGATAAATATAAAGCCCTCTACTTGGTTCCAGGTTCCAAAAGCTTAGCTCCATAAATTACGTGACAGAGAAACGCAGACTTGTAATTTTTTTAAGTTAACAAGAGCTGAATATGAGTCAGTATTTTCACAAAAAGTAGACTGTGAATATCTTTCAACACCAGGCTCTGGGGCTGACAGTCCAATCTGTTTTCCAGATTCCAACTTTCCTTAAATCCTAGAGTTTGTGGGCAGAGAAACTACTGGATCGCTGCCTGTTTTATTACACATTCCTGAATGGTACTTGGCATGCAGGCCCCTTGCATTCAGCTGGGGGAACCTGAAACAGAAGGCCTTTCAAAGGGACTCCACAGGCATCGACCAGAGTCACCCTGGAGAGATGGAAGCACCTTCCTTCCCCTCCAAGGCTGAAGGCTTCCATCACCTCTCCTGCTGGGGCTGCTCTAAGGCTATCCTTATATTCTCAAATTATTAAACAATTTCACTAAAGAAATTAAATTACATTTAAATTATTGACATTTAAAAGGACTTCATATCAATAATATCAAATAGGAGAAAGAGAAAAGGACATACTTAAAAACCAATTATCTTGACTGAATTGAATCTTGCAATTTGCCTGCAATTCATAAAATGATTCCAGCTGTGCTTCTTTTGGTTTTTGCTGCTATGAGTACTTTAGTGAATAGTCCCAAACCTATACTGTGTCTTTCTTGATTCCCCTTAGGAATTTTTATAGTAAAATCGCCAGTTTTTCCTCCCTGATACCTCAATATGATCACAGGATAAATTCAAAAGACTGTGGTACTATTGTTAGAAATAAAGGGCAATGGGCCTGAATCTCCTTTGAGTTTAGGAAGTGCTGACTTCAGATTCCAAATCATCGAGGAGAGAGGAGCTGATTTGCATCCTTTCCACCACCATAAATTCTTTCTTCCTATTATGCTCTTCCTGATTCCCTCATCTTGCCTGCTGAATTGCTGAGCTCACTTGCTCAGAAACTGCAGGCCTGGTCATGCCCTGGGACCTAAGGACAACCTCATATTCACCCTGAGAATTGGAAGCATGCTGTGGCAATGCTGGAGTGCTTTGGCATCAGTGCAGCCTAACTTCTAGTCCTTCCAGCACCTTGTGTCTGAGCAACTGGGCTTTGATCCCAACATGCCCTTGTCCCCAAGCTCCACTACAGAGTCGCCTTTTCTTACAGACTGAATCCCTTTTCTTACAGACTGAGTGTCCCTCTCCTCAGTTGCACTGGATCTTTTCATTTGATAGATAATCCCTCACCCTTTCCCCAAAGTTCTGCCCTTGAACTGAGGAAGGGGTGGCAAGGAGTGCACAGAGAATGCTATAATCTGCTTCCTGATACAAACTGAGTTCTATTAATACCACCCAATGAATCCGGTCTTTGTTTTTCTTAAGGTAACCAGTGACTTCCTAATCACCAAATTCAATAGACAATCCTTGGTTGTCCTTTTAATCCATCTCTTTTTCAAGCATTTAACACTGTTGACCACTCCTCTGTCATTATCATCTCCCCTACCAAAGACAGTTCAGTGTTTTTCAGCCTTCAAACATATATTCCAGTTTACAGCTATGGTAACACCATCCTTCCAGGCACCCACTAAAAATATGAGTCTTCCAACAACTCTTTCCACCTACTTGGTTCCTGTATCCATCTTTCATAAATCCTGTTGATTCTCCCTCCTCTCATGATCATCTTTAGTTCAGTTCTGATTATATCTGAGACATTTGTAAGAGCCTCCAACCAGCCTCTTCCCCCTCCACGCCATCCTCCATCCCATTGTCAAGGACAGCTTTCTTAAAGATCATGCCAGGAGAATATCCAAGTTTTGAGAAGGCCGAATATTATTCAATTTGAAGAGCCCTCTGTAAAATAAAGGATTTTTTATACCTTACTTTTACAAATTTTGGAAAGATATATGACCACAGGAACACATTACTCGGGATCTTTCCAGGGTCTTGGAAGGGTCCATGCAAGTGACAGACCCTGAAGCTTTATTGTGATTAGTTTCATGGTAACTGCATGTCCACCAAATGCCAATCTCATGATGAAAAGTTCAAGTAGCTCCCTGCCAGCTGCAGAATGGTATTCAAAGTCTTTTATGAACATCCATCTGGTTATCATTACAGTCACATATCTATTCACTTCCACTACACATGCTACACTCTAAACTCTTAGAATTAGTTACTATTCTCCAAATATAAGATGCTTTTTCATCCCTTCATCCTCTTTTATAAGCTATTCATGTATCTGTAACACTTTTCCTTCTTCTCAACTTGGCGAAATTCTGTGAATCTTTCAAGGAACATGCAACTTTTACCTCATTTATCTAAATTTGTGAAGACTTCCCAGCATGTTTTATTCATTTACTTTCCTTGGATTCGTAAAATTTTGTGTTTAAGTCTGTTTTACACAACCCATTATATTGTAATTGTTCAGATTTCGCTTCCATCGCTAGGTTGTAAGGAAGAGGCTATGTTTTATTCATCTTATACCGCCTAGTATAGTGGTTGTCCCACAGAAGGTACTTAATGAATGCTTAATGAATGAATAAGTAAATCAATGATTCTAAGCTTGTTGTCTCTTGCTTCAAAACTTGTGGACCATGCTCTGTCTAGCTTACTTATGCCCCCTTTTTGAACAGGGCCCAACTTTCAGAAGTGTTATCTGCTGCCCCTACCTGCTGCCTGTCATAATACTCTTTGAATAACTTTATCCACCTGGCTAGATTCCTTGTTACCAATGGAGTCCATTCTTCCATTCCCCAAGCACATGCTCCAGCCCAATGGAGATATCTTTTTATGTGTGTGTCACAGACATTGTACTGGGCACAGTGTCTACTTTACATCCATTCATTTTCTTAAGCAAATAATGTTGCAACACAAGAGCGAGAGGGTATGACTTAAACAGTACATTATAGTAACTACCACAGTTATTGCAATGTAACTGCAATGGTAATAGGGACAAGTGTAATAGGAGAAAATAACTACATCCTGCCTAAAACACGTAGATCTTCTACTTTAGAAAAGTCTTCTAGTAAAAAAAGATGGAGAAGAATTGCCTCTGCTTTTTGTTGGTTGGCTTTCCTATAAAGCATGCCATTTTAATGGTCTCTTCTTCCATGTTTGGTCAGGGAAATTGAGCTACATGATATATTAAGATTGGATCTCTCAAAACTTGCTCCTCAGAACCAGCCATATTTATATGCAAACATTTCTAGGAAACAATTATCCTTTGAAATTCCATAATGGTAATGAACATAGTAAAGAGTAGAGAATATCTATTCTAGACTCATCAACTTGACCTGTCTGGGGCTCTCAGAGTGTTTGCTGTCTTCAGGCATTTGGAATCTCAGTACTACCTCTTATGAGCTGTGTTAGACATGTCCAACTTCTTGGACAAGTTATTTAACCTCTCTAAGCCTGTTTGCTCAGCAGAAAAATAAGGTTAAATGAGATTTTGAACATAATACATTTAATGCAAGAGTTTAATAAATGTTGCTATTACTATTAGCCCATCTGCTCTTGGCTAAACACAGACATACACACGCGCACACACACACACACACACACACACACACTCACACACACTCACATAACTGCTTTATGGGTAACTTAAATGCCTGCTAAATAAATGCCTTTTTCTGACTGCAGTTGGACAAACTTGCACAACTTAAATGTGGTGCTGTGGATTTTAGCTCCAAAATATATCTGAAGTTAGCTGTACTAATGTAGGAAAAGATCAAAATATGAAATAAATAGAAGTTTGTATTGATTTTCAATATAAAACAGCTACTAGTTCCCTGAATCTAATTGTTAAACTACTGTATATATTTATGAACATCTACTCAAAGTAAATTGACAGAATTGCATTTGGGCTGTACAAGTGTAACGTAATCATGTTACATAAATAGTAAGGTCCTATAATTGACCAAGTGATGTTCAAGACAGAGTGACATTCCTGATTTTTACTGTCTTATCGAATTATTTATGTCTCTAAATTCAATTAAAGATGCAATTGTAGATGTTTTAATACATTTCCTTGCTCTGCCCAGGGTTTCTTAAGCAACTATGATAAATTAGTATATTCCTGTTAATTGACACACATTTTGCATCTAAGTGGTAAATTCTGGCTCTGGCTCTTTTGCTTTGAAAGTTGAGGCAAAGCAAGCCCATGCAAAACTGATTCTACACAAGTTTCATCACTACTTTTCTAGCCACCCCAACTGTGAGCAACTTTGTGTTTTCCCAGGAGGTCTGCTACTTGCAGAGGCTCGTATGAAGCAGGTTTGCCTGAAGAGTCTCCAGGGTAGGCAAACCAGCCATGAAAAGTTTTGAGATAGGCCTAGAGTTCATAATGAGAGGAAAATTTCACTGTTCAGAAATAGATACTCCCAAAGATGTGAGTTAAACACAAACAAAATTTAATCTATGGCAGGCTAAAAAATATTTTGAAGAATATGTCTGAACATTTTGAAGAGGAAAAACAACTAGCATCTTTAAAAAAAAAATAATGAAACTCACACAATATAAAACTTATAGCTTTAAAATGAAAGCTTTTATCAGCAAAAGATATCTCATAATTTAGATGGCCCTGCCTTTTGCTTAAAATTTATTTCATGATGTTAGCTGCGTTAAAATTTTCATAGAATAGAGGAGTGATCTATTTAAGATCTTCTTGGTTCTTGGCAAGATGAGTGATTTTCAATTGAAACCTTGACATGTTGGGTATTAGGTTCTGAGAATCTGGATCTTATTTAACATTCTATTTTATCTGACATACTTTGGCAGGGGAAGGGAGAGAGCACCATTTTGTACTACCAAATGGAGTAGTTTCCCCACTTTTCCTTTAGAATCCCTGAGAGGTGGAGGCTCTTCATTACTGCTAGATGAGGGCAAGAATTCAGACTCCTCTATAGGCTTCCACTGATACCTCCCTGTCTGGGAGGAGTAGAAGTGACCCATTACTTCTTCCCACATAGCTGCCACTGATATCATGGGAGGAGTGCAGAGGTGGTTTTGTCACTGCTAGGCAGTGGTGAAAGTCCTAGCTCTCCACTGGGCTCTCCACATTGTCTCCACTGACACTGTGGTGGGGAGAGAGCTCATTACTGTCCAACAAGGATGAAGTTTCTGGCTTACAACTCAACTTGCTCTGATATCACCCCAGTAGAGATACTGGGGCTCCGTGTTACAGCCTTGTGAGGTTGGAAGTACAGATTCCCCACCCAGCCTTTCCTGGCCTTGGTGTGAGTGGGGCCAGTTTTTCCTTTGGTGTTTGGCTGGAATCATGTAGTAATTGTCTAAAAGACTTCTATTTTGTTAGGCCACCCTTTTCTTCATTGTTTGGCTGGAGAAAACAGGCCTTTGTTTTGTTGCTATTGTGCCCACTGGTGTTTCTTTTTTTTTCTTTTTTTTTAGACAGAGTCTCACTCTGTCTGCCCAGGCTGAAGTGCAATGCTGTGATCTTGGCTCACTGCAAATTCTGCCCCCTGGGTTCAAGAGATTCTCATGTCTCAGCCTCCTGAGTATCTAGGAAAACAGGTGCCCTCCACCATGCCCAGCTAATTTTTGTATTTTTTTAGTAGAGACAGGATTTCACTATGTTGGCCAGGCTGGTCTTGAACTCCTGACTGACCTTAAGTGATACAACCACCTCAGACTCCCAAAGTACTGGGATTATAGGTGTGAGCCACTGCACGTGAAACACCAGCCTCCACTGGTATCTCTTGATTGACAGCTTCTTTAGCTCCATGTCTGGAATATATGAGGCAAAAAAAAATCCAGCCAGTCAACCTGGTATGCACTTATAGTCCCAGCTACTTGGGAGGCTGAAGCAAGAGGATTGCTTGAGCCCAGGAAATCAAGGTTGTAAGGTTTGTTTCCGAGGATAAAACGAAGAAACTGAGGCCAGCACCAAAATAATCCAATGCAAGGGAATTTATTCAGGCTCCCGGGTGAGGTTCTGCCGTCCAGACAGGAGGGGCCGGAGAAGTCGTACTGACTTTTTTTAGACAGGGGGTTTTATAGGGAGTGAAATAGCTCGATTGGTTGAGGGAGAGCAAGAGTGCTACTGGGTAAGTTACAAGCCTTGACCTAGGACTTGGCTTGTTATTGGTTGGAATGACTTGCCTGCTCTTGGTTGTTAAGACTCAACTGCTATTGGTTGTTAAAACTCAGCTGCTATTGGTTGTTAAGGCTTAGCTGCTATTGGTTGTTAGGGCTTAGCTGCTATTGGTTATTAAGAAGTTATGGTTGCAGCATCTTGTTTGCACACTGGGCTCTTTAAGAGAAGACCAGGCTGTGCGAGCAAGGGAGAAAGGAACATGCCCAAGCATGTCTGAGTTTGCTCAGGGCATGTCTGAGCTTGCTCGGGGCTTGTAAAAGGGAAAAAAGGAGCGGGGGGGGAGGTGCATCCGAGCTCCCAGCAAGGCAACCGGCCTTACAAAGGCTATAGTGCATTATGATTACACCTGTGAATATCCACTGCACTCCAGCCTGGGCAACATAACATGACTCCTTCAAAAGAAAGGAAGAAAGAAGGAAAGAAGGAAGGAAGGAAGTTCTTACTGAGGCAGTCCACCATTACTGAGGCAGTTGGCCATTACGAAGGCAGTCCACCATCACCGAGGCAGTCCGCCATCACTGAGGCAGTCCACCATTACCGAGGCAGTTATAACTATACCCTTATAAACAAAACTTCAACAAAAAGGATGTCCACTTAGAGACCCCATCTGAAAGTCACCAACCACAAAGACCACAGGTAGATAAATCCACAAGGATGGGAAGAAACCAGTGCAAAAAGGATGAAAATACCCAAACCAGAATGCCTCTCCTCCTCCAAGGGTTCACAACTCCTCACCAGCAAGGCAACAAGGCTAGATGGAGAATGAGTCTGATGAACTGACAGAAATGGGCTTCAGAAGGTGGGTAATAACAAACTTCACTGAGTTAAAAGATCATGTTCCAACCCAATGCAGAGAAACTAAGAACCCTGAAAAAAGGTTTGATGAAATGCTAATGAGAACAAACAGCTTAGAGAGGAATATAAATGAATTGATGGAGCTGAAAAACACAACATGAGAACTTCAAGAAGCATACACAAGTTTCAATAGCCAAACTAACCAAGCAGAAGAAAGGATATCAGAGATTGAAGATCAATTCAACGAAATGAAACAAGAAGCCAAGATTAGAGAAAAAAGAGAAGAAATGAACAAAGCCTCCAAGAAATAGTGGATTATATGAAAAAAACCTAATCTACGTTTGATAGGTGTACCTGAATATGACGGAGAGAGTGAATCCAAGCTGGAAAACACTCTTCAGGATATTATCCAGGAAAACTTCCCCAACCTAGCAAGGCGGGCCAACATTCAAGTCCAGGAAATACAGAGAACACCACAAAGATATTCCTCAAGAAGAGCAACCCCAAGGCACATAATCATCATATTCACGAGGGTTGAAATGAAGGAGAAAATGCTAAGGGCAGCCAGAGAGAAAGGCCTGGTTACCCACAAAGAGAAACCCATCAGACTCACAGTGGATCTCTCAGCAGAAACCCTACAAGCCAGAAGAGAGTGGGGGCCAATATTCAACATCCTTAAAAAAAAGAACTTTCAACCCAGAATTTCATAACCAGCCAAACTAAGCTTCATAAGTGAAGGAGAAATAAAATCCTTTATGAACAAGCAATTGCTCAGAGATTTCATCACCACCAGGCCTGTTTTACAAGAGCTCCTGAAAGAAGCACTAAACATAGAAAGGAACAACCAGTACCAGTCACCCCAAAAACATACCAAATGGTAAAGAGC
>CAUYQU010028098.1:0-13595 GCA_963574635.1 Cheracebus regulus
TGCCCCTATGGCAAAGTATTATATTAACAGTATTACCTTGTTATCCAAGTCTTATTTAGGATGTCCTTAGCATAACCTCCTTTATTATTATTTTTTTATTTTTATTTTTATTTTTTAGTTGGAGTCTTGCTCTGTCACACAGTCTGGAGTGCAGTGGTGCAATCTCGGTTCACTGCAACTTCCACCTCCTGGGTTCAAGCAATTCTTCCGCCTCAGCCTCCCGAGCAGCTGGGATTCCAGGCATGCACCACCATGCCTGGTTAATTTTTGTATTTTTTGTAGAGACGGTGTTTCACCATGTTGGCCAGGCTGGTCTCAAACTCCTGGCCTCACGTGTTCCACCTGCCTCGGCCTCCCAAAGGGCTGGGATTACAGGCATGAGACACCACGCCACAACACTTTCATTTTAAAGGAATGGGAAAGAGAAGGGTGTGGAAGATAGACTTGATAACACTGTCAAGAAAGGAACTTCAGATGTGGTCATGGCTCAAGGAACTGACTAAAGACCTAAAGTCTTCTAAGTTTTTGAAGGAATTGTTATCACCAACAAAATTGCAAGCCTGGACTGCAAAAGCCCATGACTGCTCAAGCCCAATCCGCATCCGAGGAGGGTAGACTCTCAACACCCTGTCGGTGGTTGTGGAGAATGACAAACAAGCAATGTTGAAGGGCAAAGCCAAGGTCAGGGAGACACAGACTAAGGGGACACCCCCAGAGAACCTCCTCTGCTGCCAGAGCAGGCAAGTCCTCAGCATTCTGTAAGACAGACCGTGACAGAGATGGCTAGCTATCCACCCAGCTGGGGCACATCCCAACTGCCCTTGCAGCTAGGAGGCCACATGTCTACACTCTCATCTGTGGAATGTAAGAAGTGGTATGCTCAACTTCTGCCTCACTCCATTAAGAAGAGATTCCTGCCCCAGACTTCCGTGTTTTTCCCCTCACACTGACTGGAAGAGCAATAACCAGCCAGGTTCTGGAACTGTCACGTTAAAGATAGCAGCACCGTCATTAGTCCGAGTCCCTATATGACCACGTGGAGCTGAGCTATCTACCAACCTGATGCACTTCCCTTGGAACGATTACAGGAGTGAACAATCAACTGAATCTTTTTAAACTACTCTCATTTGGGGTCTCTATTAGATGAACTTCAGCACTGTTCTAAGAGACCCTTAGACATCCAGGTGAGATGTCAAGCAGGCCACTGAAGCTAGGGGAGAGGTGAGGGGTGGAGGTGGCAGTTTTGGAGAGGGCTGGGTGGAGGCCCACATTCCAGAGGAGGACTGGGACAGGACATCACTGGAAAGAGGATGAGTCAGCCAAGGATGTAGCAGTGCTCAACAGGGTAAGAGGAAAACAAGGGGACATGTCAGAGTCCGAGAGAAGGATGTGTCTAGGAGCAGGGAGACCACTCGAAGGGAGTCTAGAGACACAGGCTAGTCCAGCCTCCCCAGAACTTACTGTGTTACCTTGGACAAGCCACTTGACTGTCTCTCCTGCAGAGGTCTCAGCTCAGACGTTGCCTCCTCGAAGAAGCCTTGCCTGGCCACCATACTGAAGGCTGCCCCTTAGTCTCTCTGTCCCTCTTTCCTTCATGGCAGGTTTGTCATTATCTAAAGGGTCGCCTTACTTGTCTGTTGGCACTGTACTGTCTGCCTTCCTCATGAGGTGGTCAGTGTTGGCCACTGCCTTTCCAGCACCCAGCACAGGGCTGGCACGCGGAGTCCCCGTGTGCCCTGCTCCCCTGGCTCCTGACAGGTCAGCCAAGGTGCCACACTGTCTCCAACACACACAGCTCCTCTGGACCCAAATTCTGAAGCCAGGGACTAAGGTACCCTAAGTCAACTCCCTCCACTCCCCCAGTGGGAGGTTCCCCATTCTGGCCCAGGGCGGTGAAAATAAGAAAAAGGGTACATGCTTCTTAGCAGAGATCCCAAATTAGCAATGAGATCATCCCCTCCTGGGTCTTGGGCCCCACTCACTGGGGGCCTTTTAGAAGAGGGCAGGAAGGGAGGGTGGGGAGATTGAACCTCCCATGGAGGATGGAATCTAAGTTCCCACACTGCCTAGATCCCCCGGTCCTGCCACCCACCGTCCCCAGCCACAACTCCCCCACCTCAGGATGTCCCTAGGGCTAGGACCTGCCCTGGGTGACCTTCTTATGCTTTCTCTGCCCTTCCCTGCCCAAGGACCCAGCCACAGACCACCGTCAGGTTAGGAAAACACAGACCTAGATTCTAACCTAAGCACTGCCATGGACTCATTCTGTGACCTCGGTGGATCTTCCGCACCTGGAAAGCAGAAGCAATGCCCCTGGGTGCCAGTGCATAGGAAAACGCCTAGCACAGCGCCCAGCATGTCTTAAGCATAAAATAAAAGTTCCTTTTGCTTTTATGATCTCATCCTCAAACCCACCCAGCTCCCAACTTGGTTGAGAAGATATCAGGGAAAGGTTCCAAGAAATTCCTGCTTCAGAGGGCATTTGGGGGTTTTGGTGGCTTCCTGCCTGACTCACAATTTAAAAGAGGAAGGCAGGCAGAACAACACTGTGCTCTAAGTCACATCTCCAAGGGTGGAGCTCTACACAGCAGAAATGAACCAGGTTGGGATATTGTTACTGCTGATGCCCAAAGGTGGCCCTCAGGGGCTTTGGTGGATATCGACACCTCTTTCAACATTTTTCCTTCCTCCAAAGGCCTGAGAGTCAAGATACAAAGGGTAGGCAGGCTTGGTGGGATTAGGTACCGGAGGCCCACCCAGCATAGGGGCGTCTTGCTTCCTGCTGCCCTCTGGGCCTTCCTGGGACTTCCTGGGTTTGCAGGGGCTGAGAGCTGTGGGAGGGGTCAGTGTGGGCTTTTCCTGGACTTACATGGCCTCACCCAGTCACCCTGGGGCAGGGGTTGGCCCTTAAAAGGGATGCAGGACAGTCCCTCTTCTCAGCAGGTCTGTTGCTCTGGGACTACAGAGGAAGAATACAGAAATGTCATTTGTTGCTGGGCATGGTGGCACACGTCTGTATTCCCAGCTACTCAGGAGTCTGAGGCTAGAGGATCACTTGAGCCCACGAGTTTCAGGCCAGCCTGAGCAACATAGTAACATAGTGAGACCTCATCTCTAAAAAAATAAAAAATAAAAATGAAAGTCATCTGCTGAACACCCACCCTGTCTGGCCCTGTGCCGACTGTGCTTTGCAAATGCACATACCACCTCATTGAAGTCATCGTCACCATGTCCTTCCAGAGGGACCCTAGCACCACCCCGTTTTACAGCTGAGGACCAGGGCCACACTAAATGCCGAGCACGGAAGCCAGCATTCAAGGCCAGGCCTGCCTGACTCAAATTGGTGCTCACTGCTTGTACCACCCCATCCTGGGGTCTCTCTGGTGCAATGAGAACAGCGCTGGCCTGGAAGCCAGATGCCTGGGTTGCAGGGCTGACTCCAACCCCTACACACTCTGTGGCCTTGAGCCATTGCGTTCCATCTCTGAGCCACAGTTCCCCCTTCAGGGAAGCAAGGAGGCCAGACTCTGATTAACTGGGGGTCCCTCTGGCTCTAACATCCTAGAATCCTCTGGAGGATGAGGGGACACATTCACAGGAGTAGATGCCTCCCCTTTAGCCAGAGCAGCTTGTGCTGAGGCTCTAGGGGAAGACTGGCCTCCATGGAGGGGTGTCCTGGGGGAGCAGATGGGGTGGGGAGATGGAAACAGGGAGGGGAGGGGCTTGTGCACCACCTCCCACATCGTCCCTATCCACACTTTGACTTTTTGGCAGAGCTGGGATTTTTAAAAAGCAACTGCCAGTTCTTTAGCCATCAGCAGGGCTTTGTTTCCAAGGGAGCCTATGGTAACCTGGACCTGAGTCACAGGGGAGCAGGGATGCAGTGTGTCCTGGGACGCACATCAAGGTGGGAAGAACTAGGCTGGGACAGGTCTGTTCACAGGTGCTCCTCTGCTTTTCCCTGGGGGGTGGGCAGGAGGGTCGGTCCTCTTCCTACAGCTGCTCTGTTGCCCTGATTCAGACCCAGTGCCAGCTAGAAACATTGGGCAACTGGCCGTCCTCCACCTCACCCAGGACTCTCCCGAGTGGGTCTCAGAGCTCCAAGCACTGAATGAGGTGATGATGATTCCAGATGGTACTGTTTGGGTCGAGCTACACGTTGGGTGTGTTTGGCCCGTCACTGCTTGTGCATGTGTGTGTGTGTGCGAGTGTGTCTGTGGAATGCAAATGTGAATGTGGCATAAGGGGTGGGTACAGGATGGCAACACACACAACGTCTCTAGCAGGCGAGAGGCTGAGTCTTTTCTGGGTGGTCCTGCCCCCTGTCCCGGCCCTCACCTCCCACTGGTGCTCACTCCACCCCCCGGGGGGGGAGCCTCCACACAAAGCCTGTGACTTCAGCATTTAACCAACTGCTTCAGCCTTACTCAGAATTAGCACTTCGTCTGGTACGACTGGGAGCATAAAAGTGTTTTGATAATTTTGCTGGAGGGTTGCCATGACAATCCCAGGCAAGCTCCAAAAAGGGGTGTCACTGTGCATGAGAGGGAGAGAGAGACAGGGAGGAAGAGAGTCCAAGACACACAGAGAGGGAGAGATGGAGGGAGGGAGAGGGTCCAGGCAGACCCCCAGTGATAGCCTCCCCGTCGGTCCATCAGTTTCCAGGGCCCCGCTCCAGTGGCCCCATTCATGCTGGGATGAGCTCACTGTGTAATCTGAGCCTCACTGTAACAGTGCCATGGGACACCAGCAGCAGGGGCTGCCACGGCAGGGCTGGTCCCACGGGAGGAGGCACCCTAGCACCCCAACTCCCAGGATGAGTCCCAGGGAACACCAGTCTGGAGTCAGGGGCAGGAAGATTCTTGGGGACTCAGAGGGAGCCAGAGTCCAGGGAGACCTCCCAAGAGTCAAGCCCAGCCTGCAGACGTGGGGTGCTGATGTGAGGAACCGAGAGCTCATTTCCCTGCCACGGCTCTGCTTTCCGGCACAGCTTCCCCAGCCCAGGGTCCGTGGCTCAGCCCCTCCCACATGCTTTCTGGCAGACCTGAGTGTTCCTCTTCTGGGACCACCGGTCTGAGCATCTTTACACGGCTGAGAATAAAATCCCTCACAATCTTCGGCCCCGGAGTTTTGCAAAATAGTTTCACCTCTGTGACTTCAGCAAAACAGGAATATCTTTGCTGTCTTTCGAGATGAAGACAGAGAAGACCAGCAAGGGGAGGAAACAAGACCAAGGTCACACAGCCAGCAGCAAGGCAGGGCGGAGTCAGGATGGAACCCGTCTTGGACTTTACCTTGGACCTGGCTGCTTCCTGGGAGGGCAGGTTCTCCGGACCAGGTCCATCTGACATTACTCCCTCATAGGTGGACAGGGACACTGACGTCCAGGGACATCCGCCAGCCAGTCAGCATGGAGACTGGGGCTGCAGCCTCACATTCTGAGAAGTTTCGCTGCTTCTACTGAACCATAAGCCAGCACCACCATTCCAGAAAGCAAGCCTGAGCGACTTATCTTATGCTCCAAGCTTAAAGTGCAAGTCTCTCCTTTGGAAGCAGAGTCTTCTGGCTATTAGAGAAACAGAGCAGATGGCAGCTGGAGCCAGAAACACAGAGGCAAGAGGGTCAGAGGTTTTCCCAGGTAGTACCAAGTTCCGGCCGCACAGCGCAGCCCTCCGAAGGGCCTCCAGCCTCTGCCATTAGAGCTGTGTGGCCCAGGACAAGTCACTTTGGCTCTCAGAGCCCCAGGCTCTGCAGCTATCAGGAGCTGAGGTAACAAAGGGCATGGCTATGGAGTTGGGAGCCCTGGCCTGAACCACTTCCAAGCTCTGGGGAGCAGCTTCCCTGGCGTGGCAGTCCCTGGCGATGGACGCGCTTACATCCCTTGTCTGTCTTGGCTTGGTTCAAACTCACCTTTCAACAATTTACCACTGTGGGTGGAACCAAAAAGAAAGTGCTGTGGGCGCTGAGGACACCTGCAAAGATGACTTTCACGAAGCCTTGGTAAGGGGTAACAGCATGAGAGCATCCACACAGTATCTCAGGACTGCCTGCTCCGATGCTTTGGTTCTGGCGTTAGCCAGAAAGTTCTTCGTAGCTGGGTGCAGTGACTCACACCTATCATCCCAGCACTTTGGGAGGCCAAGGCGGGCAGATCGCTTGAGCTCAGAAGTTTGAGACCAGCCTGGGCAACATGGCAAAACCCTGTCTCTACTAAAAATACAAAAAATTAGCTGGGCGTGTTGGTGTGCCTCTGTGGTCCCAGCTGCTCAGGGGAGGGGGTAAGGTAAGAGGATTGCTTGAACCCAGGAGCTGGAGGTTGCAGTGAGCTGAGACTATGCCACTGCACTCCAGCCTGAGTGACAGAATGAGACCCTGTCTCAAAAAAAAAAGTTCTCCTCATGACCCTGGGATTGTGGCAGTCTCATTGGTGCCCCATCCTTCTCCGTGGGTGGCAGTCATGAGGATCTCACCAGACATTTTTGAAAACATACTGGGATAAAACAAGGCCACGCAGGAGGGTGAATGGATTCCAAGAATTAGGGTCGCAATGATGCCCTGTCATTTAAGGTTCTAAGTCTGGCTCCGGGACAGGACAATCCATCATCCTTACAGGCCCACTTGCTGGGGCCCCGAGCCCGTTCTCCCTAAGCCCTGGCTGTGCTCCTCCTCAGACACCACCTCGGACTCCCCTGTGAACACCAGCACACTGATGTTACCCCCCCTGTGGAAGGCATCTTCCCCTTCTTTCTTCAAGATGGCAACAGCTGCCATTTCTCTAGCCATTCCCTTAAAGGGATTGGCAGAGGATGAGATTTAAAGGCATGGGTTTTTCCTGAGCACCTAACTCTTGCCAGGCACCAACAAAAAGCAGTTTGTGCCTATCATGCCACCCTTAAATTTGTCTTCCCAAAGCAGTATGACACTCTCTAAGCTTTTGTTGAGAAGGAGGCTCAGAGATGTCAAAGAACTTTCCCAAGGCCACACAGCCAGGCAGAAGTGGAGCTGGGATGCAAACTCGGGTCCATCTGCTGCCAAAGCTCTTTTCACCCTCAGCCCCTCCCACAGAGGTGACTCCCACACCTGCCCAGGGAGTGTTCGGCAGGCAGAGGGAGAGGGTGATGAGGGGGCTGGCCGGGCCTGGGAAAGGTCTAGAATTCTAACCGGCAGCTGGCCTCTACATCCCATTTTTCCAGGGAGTAGACCGATGTAGTAGACTCTTGGGGTGGGGCAGGGAGGAGGGTGTGGGTGACACCCAAACCTACCCCTTGGTGACAGCAGAAGGCATGCAGGCCCCTCCCCACTCACGACACCCCAGCAGGCGGCTTTGAAGACCTCATGCTGCTCAGGCAGGAGTGTGGGGCATACACCTCCAGCAACTGGGCTCGTGACCATGCCTTCAGTGCAGAGTCTGAGACTGGAAACTGTCAGAAGAGTACAAAGAAGAAAACCACAAAGGCTTGGCTGATGGGGTCGTGAGGCCACAGGAAATGGAACAGAACTGCAGGCTGCCAGAGCAGGAAGGAACCTTCTAGATGAGCCGGGTCAGTGTTTTCAGACCACGGAGTGTGGCTTATTAATGGGCTGTACAATCAGTTTAAGGGGCCATGGTCAGCATTTTTTTAATGATATACAATAGAACACAAAGCATCAGTGTAAACATATGCCATACAGTATTGTTTCATGAAGCTGTAGTTTTAGGGGTGTGTGTGTGTGTGTGTGTGTGTGTGTGTGTGTAAAAACTTTTTTTCTTTTTTACCATGGGCTGTAGTCAAAGGAGCTAAAAAAAAATTAAGTTGGTTTATATTAGTCCATTTTGCATTGCTATAAAGGACTACCTGAGACTGAGTAATGTATATAGAAAAGAGGTTTGTTTGGCTCACAGTTCTGCCAGCTGTACAAGCACAGCACCAGCATCTGCTTGGCTTCTGGTGAGGCCTCAGGAAGCTTTTATTCATGGCAGAAGGTAAAGCGGGAGCAGGTGTGAGAATCACCTGAACCCAGGGGGTGGAGGTTGCAGTGAGCCAAGATCACGTCACTTCACTTCAGCCTGGGAGAAACAGCAAAACTACATCTCAAAAAAAAAATTTTTTTTTAATTAGCTGACCATGATGGTGTATACCTATAGTCCCAGCTACTTAGGAGGCTGAGGCAGAAGGATCGTTTGAGCTCAGGAGGTCGAGGCTGCAGTGATATACGATTCTGCCACTGACTCCAGCCTGGGCAACGAAGGAAGACCCCGTCTCAAAACAAAAACAAAAAACAAAATCAAGCTCTTCCCTTCGTATCCACACATTATTCTGTAAGAACAGCTGCCAGTACTGGGACAGATATTTTGTCTCTCTCAATTCTTATAATGACTCTGTTTTATAGATGGAGAAACTCAGGCTAAGAATTTGCCGAAGGCCACATAGCAGTCAGTGGAAGACCTGGGATTAGAACTAGGTCTACTGGGCCACAATTGCCACCACAGCGCCCCCCTGCCTGGCTGGTTGCTGGCAGTCTCTCCTCCGAGGCATCCTGGATTGGGCTGAAAGAGCAACAGCATGCACGGGGCCGGGGCTGCCTCTGCTACCTTGTGTTGCAATGAGGAGAGGAATGCTCCACTCCCAGGAGAGAAGAATGTTGGAAAGGCAGCTTCCACCCTTCTCCCAGCCTCCCTAACTCTCTTTCCCGAGAGTGGAGGAATGACTGATAAGCAGCTTGGGAGAAGGAACTGAGCTGGGGGCATGGGGAATCTGGCCCTTTCCTGTCCACTCTCAGAGCTGCCTGCCTACACATGTGTCTGCTGCCCAGCCCCAGCGTCCCCCATGGGAAGGGATGCCTGGGAAGGGCCAGCGTCTACCTTCAGGAAGCAGACCTGGAAGTCCACCTCCTCCACTCCCCACTCGCAGGCTCACCAAGGGAGGCAGCGATCCTCCTCGTGGCTGGCAGAGACCAGGCCTACAGCACAGTTTCCTTGGACAGTGTGCCCCAAGGCCTCGATGGCATGAGGGCGAATCAAGATGTCCGACTGTGATCATGGAGGTAAGCCAAGGTCTCCCAGCCTTATCAGTAATAACCTCGATATGCTGACCTCGTAGCTGAGTCCTGTGTCTGTTTTTCCCTTGTTTCGGCACTCATGGGAAGAAGGAGTGTTACCGGCACTAAAAAAAATCCAACATCTTTTCTTTTCACCTGGAGGTGCCCACCAGGCCACATGTGCAGCCTCGAACTTGGACTCCTTGCAGTGTCTCTCCCAGGTCTTCTCACTTCCAGTGCCATCCTCTCACTCTGTCTGATAAGTACATGTTCCTAAAAATCACCCTCCCAGCTCCCAGTGGCTCCTCATCACCAGCCCTCTGCCCGAGCCAGCTCCTATGCCTGACGTGGGCCCATCTTCCTCCCCCACCATCTCCCCTCCAGCTCAACACAAGCCACCAAAGGTCCCTCCCTGCTCGTCAACCTTTCAGCTGTCACTTTACAGGGTGCTCCTTCCCATTCTCCAAGTTCCTCCTCCAACAGGCAGCCTTCCTTCTCCCAGCTCTAAGACTCATCTTCAGGACCCCTCATTCCACATTCACCTTATCATTGAGGTTTTTCAAGTGTGTGTCTTGTTTTCTCAACAAATGACACACAATATAACACCACCACAACGCTGGCTGAGACGTCCTGAGTTCTTGCCTACTCTGTGCCAGGCACAGTACAGCTTCTCCTTTGAGGAGGGAAACAGTATAGAAGACTAAGCATAGAGCCCAACAACAGTCAGTGCTCAAGCAGGGCAGGAGTTTCTCAGATCTGCTCAAACACCACTGGTAGGTGGATAAATTGGTGTACCCTTTCTGGAAAGCCATTTCTATTATGTATTCAAAGCCTTAAAATATTCACAGCCTTCCAGATCTGGGCCAGCGACCCCACTTTTAGGAACTTATTCTAAGAAACAATCAGAGATGTACTCAAAGGTTTAGCTACAAAACTGCACCCAGCCACACCAGTGGAAGAGTTGTGCCTCCATTTAACTGTCAAGTGCAGACAAAAATAGTGCCTCGTCCATAGGCTGCTGTGAGGATTCATAAATCAGGCACTGATATATGTAGAGCACTGAATGCAGTGCCTGGCACATATTCCAGCTCTTCAAAAGTGTTACCTGCTCTTTTAATTATTTGAATTGAAGTTCGAATGAGGCCAAAGCCTGGGTGGGCTCCCTGCCTCCCTCCCTCCCTCCATTCTCATGATTTCCAAATCCAGCAGAAGAGTTCTAATAGCAAAAAGAACACCACCACCAACCACCATCTAAATATTCAACATAAAGGAGCTGATTAAGTAACGATACAACTGTATACAACACTATGCAGCCACTCAAAATGAGGTTATAGAACAAGAATTAATGGCAGGCACCAACGTACCTAAGTAGAAAAAGGTCCCAAAACTATTAGTTCAGTAAGACGTTATTTTTTTCTTTTAAAAAGCACACAAATGTGTAGAAAAAAATATATATACTACAAATTTTGAAAAGTTGGCCAGGCTCAGTGGCTCACACCTGTAATCCCACCAGTTTGGAAAGCCTATGGGGGGTGGATCGCTTGAGCCCAGGAGTTCCAGACCAGCCTGTGCAACATAGCAAGACCATCTCTACAACAAATACAAAAATTAGCCAAGTATGGTGGCGTGCACCTGTCCAGCTACTCAGGAGGCTGAGGTTGGAGGATCACCTGAGCTCAGGGAGGTGGAGGCTGCAATGAGCTGGGATTGTGCCACTGCACTCCAATCTGGGCAACAGAGTGAGACCCTGTCTTACACACACACACACACACACACACACACACACACGCAAATGTAAAGAGTTGCCATGGCTAGCTTGTGAAGTTACAAACGCTTTCTCTTTTTCTTTTTATCTTTCTTTTTAATTTTTTGCAAAGAACACAAACCTCTTTTGTAGTAAGGAGAAAAAACTAATTTTGCCAAGGAAAATAAAAGCTGCATGGGTTTTATTAAAACCCTGACTCTTTTTTTTTTAGATGGAGTTTCGTTTTTGTTGCCCAGGCTAGAGTGCAATGGCGTGATCTCGGCCCACTGCAAGTGATTCTTCTGCCTCAGCCTCCCGAGTAGCTGGGATTACAGGCATGTGTCACCACGCCCAGCTAATTTTGTATTTTTAGTAGAGACGGGATTTCTCCATGTTGGTCAGGCTTGCCTTGAACTCCCGACCTCAGGTGATCTGCCTGCTTTGGCCTCCATCCCAAAGTGCTGGGATTACAGGCGTGAGCCACCACGTCCGGCTCACATGGGTTTACTTCTATCTGTAATGGAAGGGACTGTGTCTTCCTTACATGTATCCCCCACTGCATCTGACTCATAATCTCTGTATATAAAAGCACTGGTCTTGAACAGAATTCCAGTCTGGTAATCTTGTTTACTCTTGCAGGCCAAGGTGCTCTGTACAGAGTTTAGAAGTGGCCTGCAAGAACAAGAAAACAATGCAGACCTGTGGGGGTGCGTCTGAACCTGGTTGGTGGCCCTCGCCAGGCTGGGAAACGTCAAGAACTGACCCCAAGGGGACAAGGCACTGGAATCCTGGAATCTGTCCAGGGAGAGTGCATTAGGAGACCAATTACCTGGGGAGCATGTGTTGGGGCAGCCGAGAGTGAGCTGAGTATCAGTGCAAGTCCACTTTGGCATCTGGGAGCTCTCTTCAGTTTGGCTTAAGTGCAGCTGGATCTTAATATGATCAGCTCCACTCGCACAAAATTTTCATTCTGGCCGTTCTCCAGAAAGCCTCTGCCCACCCCACCCCCTGTCTTGCTGACTGCAACAGACACAAGGGCACCCGGGGAGCCTGCCAAGGGGAAGGGCAGGGTCACAGGGCCATCCGTCAGCCACAGAAGGACCGCCCACCCAACATAAGGGTTAAGGTTGGGGTTAGCAGGGCATGTGAAATGGTCCACTTAAAAAATCATATTACTAAGCATGTTACTGTCAGGCACGTTCTGTGCATGGTCTCAAGCCTTACAAGACCCCCAAGAGTCTATTTCATAGCAGAGGAAACTGCTTCTGAGTCTATTTCACAGCAGAGGAAACTGAGGCTTGGAGGCTGATTGGTCTGCGGTGACTCAGCTAGAAAGGGCAGAGCTGGGATTCAAGTCTAGGTCCACCTGACCGAAGCCTTGGCTCTTTCCACCTGTCCCCACAGGGCTCCAGCAGTCATTCCAACAGATGTAGGGGCGGGGGTGTCAGAGCTGCTCCCCAATTCTACCCCTGTAGGCAGTACTGTGACTCTATGAGGGGGCATGTACCCCCTTGAAAGGCAAATGAGGGCCAGTCTTGCCTGAAATTGTCCAGCTAATTCCCCTCATCGGTTGGTGTAGAGTTCAGCCAGCGCTGGATTCAGCAGAACGTCACCTCAAGCTGCAGCAGGGATCCTTGTCACATATCCAGCCATCTGACTGGTGCCGCATGAAGACGATCAATACCACTCCTTGGAGGGCTGTCCTGATAGGCACTGTGAACTTCCGGGGCTGCCTGTTCCCCGTGTTCTCTCTTGTCACCAGGCCTCGAAGAGTGGCAGAAAGAACACTGGCCAGAGGAGAGATCCAAGATGGCCGATTAGCAACAGCTCAGGAATGTAGCTCCCAGTGAAAGCGCAGGGAACGAGTGGACGCCCCACTGTCCGACGAATTTTTGTTGCCCACAGACCGGGAGATTCCCGGCAGAGGAGCCACACGGGTCGCCAGCGCGACTCGTTTGGCTGGCGCGGCTGTTTTGCCGGCGCCCCAGCGCGGCGCTTCCCGGTGCGGAGTGTACGGGATGGACGGGCTCGGCTGGTCCCATCCCCACAAGGAAAACAGCAATTGGAAGCGCTGCAGACTGAGAGTCTCACAGCAAGCACAGTGAACCCGGGAAGGTCTGGCTCTGTGGAGAAGGGGCGTCCGCCAAAGGAAAACTAAGAAACAGAAAAACTTCATCACCGGGCGGAGAGAGATCCAAGATGGCCACGTAGCAGCAGCTCAGGATTGTAGCTCCCAGTGAAGGCGCAGAGAGTGAGTGGATGCCGCAATTGCAGACAAATTTTTGATGCCCACAGACTGGGAGATTCCCGGAGAAGGAGCAGCACAGGTCGCCAGCGCAATTCTTTTGGCCGCCGCGGCGCTTCTCAGTGCGGCGTGTACGGGACTGGTTGCCCTTTTAGTCGGGCTCGGCCGGTCCCATCCCCACAGGGAGAACAGCCATTGGAAGCGCTGAGTTCGAGGAAAGCACAGCTGAACCCGGGAGGGCCCAGCTCTGTGGGGAAGGGGCGCCCCCCGAAGGAAAACTAAGAAACAGAAAAAAACTTCATCACCAACAAGCCGGACGTCCACTCAGAGACCCAGTCTGAAAATCGGCAATTACAAAGACGACAGGTGGATAAATCCACAACAATGGGAAGAAACCACTGCAAAAAGGCTGAGAACACCCGAAATCAGAATGCCTCTCCTCCTACAGGGGATCGCAGCTCCTCATCAGCAAGAGAACAAGGCTTGACGGAGGATGAGTGTGATGAACCCACAGAATCAGACTTCAGAAGGTGGATAATAAGAAACTTCTGTGAGCTAAAAGAATATGTTCTAACCCAATGCAAAGAA
>CAUYQU010028099.1:0-45607 GCA_963574635.1 Cheracebus regulus
ATGAAATGAAGGCAGAAATAAAGATGTTCTTTGAAACCAACGAGAACGAAGACACAACGTACCAGAATCTCTGGGACACATTTAAAGCAGTGTCTAGAGGGAAATTTATAGCAATAAATGCCCACATGAGAAGCAAGGGAAGATCTAAAATTGACACTCTATTGTCAAAATTGAAAGAGCTAGAGGAGCAAGATCAAAAAAACTCAAAACCTAGCAGAAGACAAGAAATAACTAAGATCAGAGCAGAACTGAAGGAGACAGAGACACAAAAAACCCTTCAAAAAAATCAATAAATCCAGGAGCTGGTTTTTTGAAAAGATCAACAAAATAGACCATTAGCAAGATTAATAAAAAAGAAAAGAGAGAATAATCAAATAGATGCAATAAAAATCGATAAAGGGGATATCACCACAGATTCCACAGAAATACAAATCATCATTCCAAACAACTCTATGCACATAAACTATTAAACCTGGAAGAAATGGATAAATTCCTGGACACTTGCCTCCTCCCAAGCCTAAACCAGGAAGAAGTTGAAACCCTGAAGAGACCAATAACAAGGGCTGAAGTTGAGGCAGCAATTAAAAGCCTACCACCCAAAAAAAAAACCCCAGATCCAGATGGGTTCACAGCCAAATTCTACCAGACATACAAAGAGGAGCTGGTACCATTCCTTCTGAGACTATTCCAAACAATCCAAAAAGAGGGAGTCCTTCCCAAATCATTTTATGAGACCAACATCATCCTGATACCTAAACCTGGCAGAGACTCAGCAAGAAAAGAAAACTTCAGGCCAATATCCACAATGAACATAGATGCAAAAATCTTCAATAAAATACTGGCAAACCAATTGCAACGGTACATCAAAAAGCTTATCCACCATGATCAAGTAGGCTTCATCCCGGGGATGCAAGGCTGGTTCAACATACGCAAGTCTATAAATGTAATTCACCACATAAACAGAACCAAAGACAAAAACTACGATTATCTCAATTGATGCAAAGAAGGCCTTTGACAAAATTCAACAGCCCTTTATGCTAAAAACCCTCAACAATCTAGGTATTGATGGAACCTAGCTCAAAATAATAAAAGCTATTTACAATCTAGGTATTGATGGAACCTAGCTCAAAATAATAAAACCAACAGCCAATATCATAGTGAATGGGCAAAAACTGGAAGCATTCCCTTTGAAATCTGGCACTAGACAAGGTTGCCCTCTCTCACCACTCCTATTCAATATAGTACTGGAAGTTCTATCTAGAGCAATCAGGCAAGAAAAAGAAATACAGGGGATTCAAATACGAAAGGAGGAAGTCAAACTGTCTCTATTTGCAGACGACATGACTGTATATTTACAAGACCCCATCGTCTCAACCCAAAATCTCCTGAAACTGATAAGCAACTTAGGCAAAGTCTCAGGATACAAAATCAATGTGCAAAAATCACAGGCATTCCTAAACACGAATAACAGACTTAGAGAGAGCCAAATCAAGAACGAATTGCCATTCTCAATTGCTACAAAGAGAATAAAATACCTAGGAATATAACTAACAAGGAACGTAAAGGACCTCTTCAAGGAGAACTACAAACCACTGCTCAACGAAATAAGAGAGGACACAAATGGATGGAGAAACATTCCATGTTCATGGTTAGGAAGAATCAGTATCATGAAAATGGCCATACTGCCCAAAGTAATTTAGAGATTCAATGCTATCCCCAACAAGCTACCAATGACCTTCTTCACAGAACTGGAAAAAAACCACCTTAAATTTCATATGGAACCAAAAGAGAGCCTGCATAGCCAAGTCAATTGTAAGCAAAAAGAACAAAGTGGGAGGCATGACACTACCAGACTTCAAACTATACTACAAGGCTACAGTAATTAAAACAGCGTGGTACTGGTACCAAAACAGAGATATAGACCAATGGAACAGAACAGAGGCCTCGGAGGTAACACCACACATCTACAACCATCTGATTTTTGACAAACCTGACAAAAACAAGCAATGGGGAAAGGAGTCCCTGTTTAATAAATGGTGTTGGGAAAACCCGCTAGCCATGTGCAGAAAGCAGAAACTGGACCCCTTCCTGACACCTTATACTAAAATTAACTCCAGATGGATTAAAGACTTAAACATAGACCTAACACCATAAAAATCCTAGAAGAAAACCTAGGGATAACCATTCAGGGCATAGGTATAGGCAAGGACTGCATGACTGAAACATCAAAAGCATTGGAAACAAAAGCCAAAATAGACAAATGAGACCTAATAAAACTCCACAGCTTCTGCACAGCAAAAGAAACAGTCATTAGAGTGAATTGGCAACCAACAGAATGGGAAAAAATTTTTGCAGTCTACCCATCTGACAAAGGGCTAATATCCAGAATTTACAAATAACTAAAACAGATTTACAAGAAAAAAACAAATAAGCCCATTCAAAAGTTGGCAAAAGATATTAACAGACACTTTACAAAGAAGACATACATGAGGCCAACAAACATATGAAAAAATGCTCATAATCACTGATTATTAGAGAATTGCAAATCAAAACTACATTGAGATACCATCTCACACCAGTTAGAATGGCGATCATTAAAAAATCGGGAGACAACAGATGCTGGAGAGGATGTGGAGAAAAAGAACACTTTTACACTGTTTGTGGGAGTGTAAACTAGTTCAACCATTGTGGAAGACAGTGTGGCGAGTCCTCAAGGACCTAGAAATAGAAATTCCATTTGACCCAGCAATCCCATTACTGGGTATATACCCAAAGGATTATAAATCGTTCTACTATAAGGACACATGCACACGAATGTTCACTGCAGCACTGTTTAAAACAGCAAAGACCTGGAACCAATCCAAATGCCCATCGATGATAGACTGGACAGGGAAAATGTGGCACATATACACCATGGAATACTATGCAGCCATAAGAAACGATGAGTTTGTGTCCTTTGTAGGGACATGGATGAACCTGGAAACCATCATTCTCAACAAACTGACACAAGAACAGAAATCTAAACACTTGCATGTTCACACTAATAAGTAGGTATTAAACAATGAGAACACATGGACACAGGGAGGGGAATGTTACACACTGGGTCCTGCAGGGCTGTGGAGAGGCTAGGGGAGGGATAGCAGGGGGTGGGGACATTAGGGAGGGATAATCTTGGGAGAAATACCTAATATAGATGACAGGGGGATGGATGCAGCAAACCACCATGGCACATGTATACCTATGTAACAAACCTGCACGTTCTGCACATGTACTCCAGAATTTAAAGTACAATTTTTTAAAAATAATTTGAGAAACTTAAAGAAAAAAACAACATTCTGTTAGGGGTGAAGAGACTATATCTCCCTGATGCATCTCTCTGATGGCTGGCTTTATTTTGTCTCTGGATAAAGTTCAAAAATCTCTTGAACAGAAATGGACTGTACATCATCAGACGATAGCCCAGAAATATTGTTTCCTGCTATTTAACTTCTTCATAAGAAACCTTAATCAAATGGCAGAGTTTACACAGTAGGTACTCAGTAAATATACGTTGGATGAACAAAGCTACATTCTCCAAGAAAATCTCTAATGTAATAGTCAATACATTTTACAGTCTAACCCAACCGATGTTCGTACAGTTAACATCTATCAGTTCAGCTATTTCCAGTTCCATGTTATATAAGGCAACACATAAACGACTTAAACAATAGCAGCCAGCAAATGTATCGTGTCATAGTAAGAAGGCAAGATATACGTCAGCATCAAAATAGATAAATTGCAGTCCTGTTTCGGTTAGGATATATTTGTTGGATTTTTAAATTTTTCTTTTTAAATTTTATTTATTTATTTATTTTTGAGAGGGAGTCACTCTGTTGCCCAGGCTGGAGTGCAATGGCACGATCTCAGCTCACTGCAGCCTCTGCCTCTGAGGTTTAAGTGATTCTCCTGCCTCAGCCTCCCAAGTAGCTGCGATTACAGGCATCTGCCACCACGTGCCACACCCAGCTAATTTCCATTTTTAGTAGAGATGGGGTTTCACTATGTTGGTTAGGCTGGTCTTGAACTCCTGACCTTAGGTGATCCACCTGTCTTGGCCTCCCAAAGTGCTGAGATTAGAAGCATCAGCCACCATGCCTGACCTATTTGTTGTTATAATGAAGACCCAAAATAACAGTAACAATGGCTTAAAACATACAGAATTCTCTTTCTCTCTCATGAAAACCTTTGGGTAGGTGGCCCAGGGCTGATATGCTATCCAAAGTTCAGATTACTTAGATATTTTCCCTTTATTCCCTCTTTTGTTCTGAGATGGCTTCTTCAGTTTCACAGCACGGGTTGACTTCTGGAAGGAGGTTGGGAAGGATGAAAAAAGGAGAAATAGTGCACATCCTTCCCTTTTAGGGGCTTCATCCCGATGTTGCCCATGGCCCTTCCATTGCCTTGAACTTGGTCACAGGGCCACATAACTTAAAGCCTGAAAAATATTGTCTGTAATTGGTGGTGGTTCTATGTCAAGATGTCAGTTCTATTGCTATAAAAGAGGATTGTAAATTTTGCAGAAAAATGTGCAACAGCTTAATGACTTTGTTAAGCAGCATGGCTCTTTTCTTTTTGCTCCTGGGAGACTGAAATCGTCTCCCCTTCCAAAAGGCACAGGCCACGTGAAGGAGGCTGGATACCTGAGCAAGAGCAGGGTGATGACAGGAAGAGAGCGGAAAGGGCTGTGGCATGGGCATCCACACCTGTCTGCCGCAATCCTCATTCCTGAGTGCAGACTTTCTTCTCTAGCCATCCTCGATGATTTATTACCTCATAACCACATTTTGTGCGTGACTAAACTAGTGCCATCCCTCGCCTTCCCTCCACGTAGATAGGGATTCCTCCTCCTTTCAGGCTACCCAAATCTAGACTTTCTTTCAAAGATTTGTTATTCCATAAAAGTTCTGTGCATGCATAAAACAGTGGCCTATGATCCTAATTCAGTACCAACATTTCATCTGGCGTATATAGAGGACTGACTTGCTAATTACATTTGCACGAATAAATACAATTTCTTGAGAATGAAACTTTCTTTATTCTTTGTTTCTCTGGAGTTCGTTTCAGAGTGTCTCACGTGGAGCAGGCGACTGACTGATTTAAAGGATCTTAGTGTTATTTATTTAGGTTTAACACAGTTCAACCTGGAAACAGATGAATAAACAGATGGTTTTGCAGGTTCTTCTCCTATGAGCCAGCGATCTTTCAAAAGACATTTTATTTACAAAACAGTAAGGAATAGATTGCAAAAGTATAATTCTAATTAAATTAACAAAATGAAATAAAGTGAACTCTAGTTTATTATAATAAAAAAAATTTTTTAAGGCAGAAAACCCAAGTTAAGTCGCTTATATCATAACAGTGAAATTAATGATCAATAGATGTGGACCAAATATGCTTGACTATTTTTTTAATGAAAAGTTTGGGCATAATGTAGGAGGGACAGTAAATATCTTAGCAGCTAAATATTTCTATAAATAAATGCTGGTTGAAGGCGCTCTGTCAATCACATTAGCATTTCTAGTTTTACCACTATAATGTTATGTAGTAATAAAATATTAAATTAGTTACTGGCATTGTGATTACTTTTCTATATAATTTATATTTGAATAAAATAAATAGAAGGCAGAATAAAAGAAATAGAAGACACTCCATAGAGAATATCCTTTCAACTGAAATCAATATCTAATTAGTATAGAAATAAAAGTACTCAAATATTGTTGAGATCAATGTAGAAAGTAATGTAAAAGGAAATACTATGATTATGGAAACATCACTGAGAGTCAACGGTATGAAAAATAGTATTCAAAAAAACCAAGCACTCTAAATGTATTTCTTGTCTTAATAAGCAAAAATAAAATTTCATGCTGTGCTGAAGGGAAAAAAATCAAAAATTAAGGAGGAAACTTATACTGGAATAATAACTTATAACTCATTTTAAATAATGGTCCAATCATTTACAAAAATAAGCTATCAGTAACCTAGAAGCGGTCTTTTCTAAAGTTTAGAACAGGGCATATTTAATGTCCAGGTGTCAAACTGGTATTCGTCTGAAAGCAAATTGAATATCCTAACACTGTTATTTGGATGCAATCTAAGCAGGGAAAAGCCTTAGCTAACTCTGAGATTGGGAATGCTGAACTTGATTTTACGATGAAATGAAACTGACTTTATAGTCAGTGATCAGTTCTATGAATTATATGAAGTCTATAATCAGGTTCAGAAATGATTTAACTTACTAAATGACATTACAAAGATGATTATATGTCACTCTGAGTGCATCAGATTAAAAATGGTAGGAGGACCTATGGAAAAGTAGTCTTAGGAGAAATGACTGAATACATCATGTTTGCCCTGGCTGCATGCCATGCTGTCTTCTCTCCCTGTGCCCGCTTCCTGGGCTGTTTCTCCTCCTACTCAGCATTTGTATTCTGCTTTGCGCCCCCTGCTGCAGAGAAGTACTATGCTCTAGAGCCTTGTTATTCGAAGCCTGGTCCTCTGACCAAACACATGAGCATCACCTGGGACCTTGTTAGGATTTCAGAATCCCAGACTCCAATCCTGACCTCAAGAATCAGAATCTTAAGATTTTCAAGAGATTCCTATGCACATAAAGCTTTGAGAAACATTGCTTTTGAGTCCCAAGAATCCGGTTTATACAGAACAGCAAGCTATTCTGATAAACACTGCACTGTTCATGGCTGTATGGTTCCACCAGAACACATTTCCATGTGGATTTCTGGAGTCATGGTGCTATGACTATGGTTTTCATGTCAAAAGCATATGTGGTTTCAAAGGTAATACAAAGGTTTAATTTTATTTTAAAATGTGTATTTTATCTTTTAAATATTTTGTAGATGAAAAACACCTTCAAAGTACCTTGATGATTACCAGTGCATTCAGTTATGCTGTCAGGCTAACATTTTTTAGATTTGAAATAAAATGTCTTCCACTATCCCTGCTTGATTAAGTAATACCCATAAACTACAAGTAAGCTACTACAAACAAACAAATCTGGTACCATTTGCAATTTCTTCTATTTGTGAATCTCAAATTTCCCAATGCTTTGCAATTAAATCAAGTTCAGAAATAAAAGAGATGCTACAGGTAAAATAAAAGTGCAACTGTCATCCATAGCCCTGGAGTGAATTGTGACCTCCATCTAAGCAGCCACTCTTATCTATGTGGATTTATTTCGCATTAAGTAATTGCAACCCAGTTGGCCTTCCAAAATATAGCTTTCGTTTGTCTTATGTAGTGGAGTCTAAATAAATGTTATTTGAATAAAATGCATTTTGATTCTAAAGCACTTTGAAAGGCTGTTACAAAAGTACAATTCCGATGGAGAAGGCAGAGCTGTCTGGAGCCCAAGTTAATTTGAAGCATCACTTCTTCTGGAGTCCCTTGATCACAACAAATTGACACCTGTGAACTTCTCCCCTGTATGTTCCTGATCCCGGTCAAGTCATTCTCAAGTAGAAGCAGTTGAGTCATTTTGATTCATTTTTGTTGTGAATCAAACTTTCAAGCTAGGACATGCTATGAAAGAAATTACACATTCCCTGTGACCTACTAAAAAATTAAGAGCAAGGGTCTAGATTTGAGAATAAAATCATAGAAACAGATAATGTATATTTCTCACAGTAAAAGAGATATTTGTTCTAAAATTCAATTTCTTTGTGGTGTAACTTTCTAGCATTACATTCATCCATTCTTTCAGTCAGTGTATCCATAGGTGGTTACTGAGTGTGCACTTAGTTATGTAAAAGATTGTAAGATAAAAACTCCTAATTGTAGGAATCTCAGTTCAGGAGAGACAGGTGCACAACACACCATTACTAAGCAGTGTAATAACAGTGTATTGGACATAGGTTACTGGTTCTAGGAAATAATAGGAAAGGGGCCGCTAGGTTAATTAGTATTTTATTTTGCTTGGTAACTGGCCCTAACTTTTAAAAAATATGTATGGTAATAGGGTTTGCAATTATATTTGAATCAAGTTGGTTTGGAAATAAAGCATTTTCCACCATTGAGAATTACAGTGTCCATAATCATCATAGGAAGAATGTCAGTTTTAAAAATAAGAACTGGCTGGGGATGGTGGCTCATGCCTGTAATCCCAGCACGCTGAGCAGCTGGGGTGGGTGGATCACTTAAGGTCAGGAGTTTGACACCAGCCTGACCGACATGGTGAAATTCTGTCTCTACTAAAAATACAAAAATTAGCCAGATGTCATGGTGCATGCCTGTAATCCCAGCTACTCAGGAAGCTGAGGCAGGAGAATCACTTGAACCTGGAAGCAGAGGTTGCAGTGAGCCAAGATGGCACCACTGCCCTCCAGCCTGGGTGACAGAGCAAGACTTTATGTCAGAAATAAATAATAAAAATAAGAATTATAAAAAACAAGAGAAATATTAAAGTTCCATCTCAATAAAAAAATTACTTTTAAAGAAATCCTTAATACTGAATTTTGGAAGTATAGTTGGACCTCTATATTTGTGAATCCATCTGTGAATCCAACCAATGGCAGATAGAAAAGAAACAATAAAAAAAAATACAGTGATAAATCTAAGTAATCTAGAGATGATTTAAATTATATGGGAGGCTGTGCACAGATTATATGCAAATACTGCACCATTTCATAACAGGGACTTGAAATGCATGGATTCAGTTATCTATGGGGAGTGGGGTAGAACAATCCCCCCACAGATACGGAGAGATGACTTGTATTCATTTAATCTCACTTGATGGTATAGGCTTTTTGCATGTGTGTAAGAATACAGTTATCTTTCTATCATGGAGATTATTTTCTACTTTGCCCATTATTTATACCACATTTAGATTCCAGCCTGGTTTTCCTTTGCTACTCACTACACTTCTGCACTATTTCTGAATTAATTGACATAATGAGCTGATGTGAATTACTTTCAATATTAGGCTGAGCTAATATTAACCCACAATAATTTAGAAAGTAAATATACCATACAACATCATATACATACTGAATTCCAAAACTAAGTATCAAGGATGTTTTAGTTTTATGCCATTTTGAAGTGTCTAGCCCATTGCTTCCTTCCATGACACGGAGAACCACCTGCTCTGGATGTAAACACCTGCCACGTGTGGCTGGGTACTGCAGGGCCCGTACAGCACAGTGGCTATAGGAAAGGTCGGACCACCTGCTACTTTCACTCTTCCACCTCCTTATCAGTGCTTTTTTCACATATTCTGCTAGGCACGATATTCCACATTTTAATAATAAACATACAGCTCTTCAGGCCCAGGTGAAGTGTTCTGAACTTTATGAAGTACTTTATTTATCATCCACCTGTAACTCCTCTACTATCTAAATTTCTATAGCATTTCATATCTCTTTTATGATTCATGAAATTCTTCTGGGCTTGCATTTTTCATGAATCAGATCCCCACCCCACCTCCACCCAACTTGTAAAATCTTTGGAGATGAAGCATCTTTGTAGCCTTGATAACACAGAGTCCAAATTTTATAAAAAGTGTCTATTAAATTTAGGGTGAATTTTCCATTCCTCGTGATCATCCAACAAGATGCTTTTGTTTATACTGTATCTTTCCCCAATAATATTCTTCCTCTCATTTTCTTCTCTTGTAATCCTGTCCATTTATTGAATCTCAACCTAAAAACTTTTAATTGTGCCCAAAATGTACATGTGATTCCTCGTGTGAAATCCCATAGTACTTTGTCCCTGCATTATGGTGTTTTTCGTTTCTTCCTTGCACTGTGGTTTTCATACATACTATATCTACTTCTGTATAAACTATAAGCTCTTCTGCAAGGCTGTAAATACAATGTTAGTCATCTGTTTTCCATAGTGCTGTGCGTGTAGCAAGTGCTCAGTCAGTGTTTGTTGCAGGAGTAAAGATTTGTAAAAACTTGTGGAAGAACAGCACAACTACTCGGGGCCGGGGGCTCCATGCCAAACTGAGCCAACCCCTGCTACAGATGGTTTTAGGCATGGCTTATGGTAAATTGAGAGCAGGATCTGGAGATTGCTATTGCTGAGGCCAGCTCCATCAGATTGTGTAGCAAGGAACTACTAGGGAATTATGATAAAGGGGTTGCTTGCAGGGTGGCTTTTTATCTGTCCTTTACCTGTGACCCATGAATATAGATTCCGCTCTTTTAATCTGGAAGAGTTTTCCTGTTTTTGACAATTCCCAACTAAAATCTAGATGTCTTTTGTGAGTACTGGTACATCACAATGAATACCTTTGTTATCTGTGAGCGTCTTAACCAGGATTATAAAAAAAAATCAAGTTGTGGGGTAGATGGAGAAAGGAATTGATGGGAGAGATGAGGGATGGAACCAGGAGAAAGGAAAGGGTTTGTGCCATTGAAACAGGGATGTTTCAGGACAAATTTCAACCTGACAATTGCTGAGGTACAGTCAGGCCGTGCCCTGGAGGCTGTGTTTCCGATACCTACTGCTTCCATTTGTTGGCCTATTTCCTGCCTATTAATTAACTGTTAATACTTCACGAACATTATCTCCAAACCTAAAATTACTTGTAAGATAGAGATCATTGTCCTATTTTTCAAAGGTGAAAACTAAGGTTCACAGACATTAAGTAGTCACAATTAGTTATCTTAATGAAAAGATAAAAATTTGAACACAAAACCTGTGTTTTTTCCCTGTGTTATGCTTGCTGCCTCTTTAAGCAGGCTGCTTTTATTATCCAGCGGGAGGTAGGGAGAGGTGTTTGGAAGACTTAGAAATCCTTTCTGTCTCATTTAGCTTCTTTTCATTCCTGTTGTCATGGCATTATTTCAAAAACTCAAATTGCTATGAAAAACTTGGTGATGCTCCTCTTTAAGTCAGTATTTGACTTAATAAAGAATAGAATAAAATAAAAGACAGCTTCTATCTTCTATCTTTCACCAGGAGGAAACTTAGCTGTTGTCTTTGTTTTGGGGTAAAAGAAAAATAAAATGAATCTGTGATATTCAAATAAATCCCTCAGTTGTTTGTTAGTGTCTACTGTTTACCCAAAAATGGGAAGCACCAGGCCTGTGATAGATCATGTTTGTTGCGCTTGGCATCTTCCATCATGAATCATATTAATCTGCTTAAACTAACAAGGATTAATTACCTTGGTAAGACAACCTGGCATTGAAATGATATATTGCCCAGGCAGCTTGGAATTTGGCCACTCATAAATCTCATTTGTTGTTGGTTTATTTCTGTTTGTGTCTTTCTCTGACAGATGTGTGCCCAATCACTGCGAGCATGGTGGAAAGTGCTCACAAACATGGGACAGCTTCAAATGCACTTGTGATGAGACGGGCTACATTGGGGCCACCTGCCACAACTGTGAGTGCCAATTTATCTCACTTTAACCTTGTAATTGCATGAGAATCTCAAGTTTTCAGCTACGCTTTAAAGCTCAACAACCTGAATAATCCATGTAATACATCACTCGAATCTGGAAAACCAAGATTCCATTGTCATTTCTCCAAAACATAGCATTCTACCTGTTAAAATACGTTCTCTGGCGGCAATTGACTCAAAAAGAAGGTCCAACATTTTCACTGTTCCATAAACACGTAGTTGAGATTGGAAGGCCAAACTTGGATTCGCCTGTGTCTAACCTATGTCTGTTTGGGTTGATTGCTTGGGAAATTGTGTTAGTGTGATGTCTCTGGCTGGACCCTCATTTATCAATTAATCAGAGAGCGAGACAGAGTGTAATTGGAACATTTAGTTTCTGAATGATAGCTGCCTCATGCTTTAGCCCAACTGTTTGGCTACCTTTATTTAGATAAAAGAAATGAGTCAGAAGTGGAATATCTAAAAGTTAATAGATGTAAAATGAAAACATAAGAAGTCAAAAATATTTTTAATTGGCAAAAATAAAAAGTAATATGCAAAAATGATTAGTAAGACATAAATGTGCCCTGCTTTTTGTAATAGCTTTATTCCAGAGGGTTAAATAAAAATTAATTTTTTTTACTTAAAAAAATTCTTAATTTAATGCTAACTCTATAAATGTAACACTAATTTTCCAATAATGCATCACCATTTGTGAAACACTTTTGAAAACAAAGCACTTTTGAAAACAGATTTGGCATAAATCACAATTAAGAGAATCAACTCTTGGGTGTGTGTGCATATGTCTGTGCCTGTGTGTGTGTGTGTGTGTGTGTGTGTGTGTGTGTAGGGAAGGAATAGTGAGAAAAAAAGAGAGAATTCAACCTTCTCTCAATATGCCCAAACACTGAAACTCTAATATCTAAACCCTTTGATTATACAAATAAAACGCTCTTCATTTTACTTTTAGGAAATAGTGACAAGAAAACTATCTCAGAGTAGAGCCTTGGGTACAGTAAAAATGTCATACAGGTCTCTAATCCTTTCCATTGTGTTATTTGTAGTAACGTACAGCAAGAAATTATGTTTTGAATGTATTGTAAAATGTTGACTTAAAACATTGCACACATTTATTTATTTAGGTAGATATTCAAAAACAAGAGGCAAAGGAAATCTTGACAAAACTAACAATGGGAAGATGTCGACAAGGTCCAAATAGACACTTAGTAGATTCATTATCTGCATTTACATATTTGAAAATATTTTAACGAATAAAGAACAAAAATGATATTGAAATTAATTCAAGGAAAAGATGTATAACTAAAATTGTGCCTTACCAATCACATCAAAATATTAACTTTCAGCATGTGGCCTTCATTATATAAATGATGATGCTAAAATTACATAACTTTGATGAAACTGGGTACCTTCACTCCAGTCATATAATTTGTGTCGTGTATTATAAATACCATATTGAATCACAAGGGATCTTGCTCCTGAAATACAACAATGCTAACCAATGGTAAAGAGCAAGAAATCTGTGGTGGTTGCAAGGATTTTCTATCTCAGTGATGACTTTTATAATGAATTGAAAAGCAAGTTATTCTTTTTTTATATAGCCGCTTCCATCATTAAAGTACATAGCAAAATTACAAAAAATTTAAAAATGTATGCTACTGGTTGAGTAGTTGAGGTTTCTTTTGTTTAAGGGTAATCACTCCAAGAATTAGAAATATCTTAAGTGTGTTTAGGTTTGGTGCTAGTTGGAAGCTCGAAACGTTTTTTATATAGGAAAATTGTCTTTTGTTCTGCTGCTCCTTCTTCCTTGTTCCTTGCTCCATTTTTTTGGATCTTTAAAAGCAGAATCATAATAAGGCTGGGCACAGTGGCTCACACCTGTAATCCCAGAACTTTGGGAGGCCAAGGCGGGTGGATCATGAGGTCAGGAGTTCAAGACCAGCCTGGCCAACATAGTGAAACCCCATCTTTACTAAAAATACAAAAATTAGCTGGGCATGGTATGCATGCCTGTAATCCTAGCTACTTGCGGGGCTGTGGCAGGAGAATTGCTTGAACCAGGACCTGGGAGGTGGAGGTTGCAATGAGCCCCCGCACTCAAGCCTGGGATACCAAGAGAGACATCGTCAAATAAATAAATAAGGCTGAGCTTTTGTTGTCTTCTCCAAATGAAGCCAAAATTTTGAATATCAAACGTGTGCATAAATAGAGGTGAAAAGACCATACTGCATAATTCAAGAGAAGGTTGGCTGGAGACTATTTTGTCTTGAAAAATACACATTGTAGCTAATCGAAGACCATTTGCCTCCTTATAACATAAAAGGCTTGGTACAGTCTTACCCACATGGAATTGCTAAAAATTTGACACAGCATGTAATGTAAGAAGATATACTGTATGCTATTCAGTTCAACACAGAATTAACAATTTTACATTTTTACTAAATCAGTAACCACATTCATAGCAAGAAGATCAAATTGAAAAGACCCCAGTTTCTGATGTTTCTGACGCTAGCTATAAAATCGTCAGGCTGTGTGACTTTGTGGTAAATCATTTTATTTTTCTTGGACTTTCTTTGACTGAAGTCTCTTGGCTTTCTAAAAGCCAATGAGCTGAGATTTGCAGTTGCTTTTTCTGTGTGCTGTAGGTTTGAACCTTGCAAGTTATGTAAAATATTTTGCTTCATTATTTCCCGCAGAAGACCAAGCATTCATCTTGAAAAGAAACTATGCTAATTATTTAAAATGGTTTTTTTAATTTAAAAAAAAGAGAAAAAGCAGCTAACTAAAATCTAAAGTTTAACCTGATGAACCATTGGCTAGAGTTTCAAAGATTACAGGTTACGGTATTTTACCACACTTTCTATGCCAGCCCAGACAGGTTGAGACAGTGGTGTTATGAGTGACCTGTGATCATCCAGACTAGAAGCTCTCATTCAAGATGGAACAGAGAAACCCTTTTGCTTGTTCACACTGCTTTGTGTTGACTTTGACGCTACCATTTTCTAACTTGTACCCTAGGCCCTTTCAATTATTTGAGCTTCAGTTTTCTCCTGTATGAAATAGATAAGTAACAGTGCTCACCTCATCAAGCTATTTAGAGATTAAATGAAATGACTCACTGAAGATGCTGAGAAAAACTTTGGCATATGTGGTACTCAATAAATTTTTTCATTTCATCACTTTCAGAGCAGTTGTCCTTTTGCTCTGAACTTCTATACCAATAATTTCTCACATCACACAATTTGTCTCTTAATTTCATGTTGCCATACGTGGTTTGCTATCAATTTTATGGCAGATTTAGACTGCAGTAAATGATGGGTTTCCATAGCATTTTTCTCCAGAAGAATTTAAGAGCATTAAGAGAAATCTGTATACTTCCTAAACCTATGTATCTTTTTGTCATTTGTTGGTTTATTTATACATAGGGACTTTGTTTTTCCATAAATGATCTGTAGGGCTTAGAGGATTGTCATTCATGAACGACTCCCCTGAGGAGCCAGGATGTCTCCCTTTGAGTTGAAGAGACAATCCCACAAATCCAAAGATCACAGAAGATAGTCACATCACAAGAAAGGGAAAGCCAGTTTTTATTGTTTAAAAACAAAAGAGGTTAGTTTGTGACAAAATGCAAATACATTAAATTGTTGTGGTATTATACTTGAAAAAATTTTCTTATATAGGCATTCCACTCTCAATAAATCTCTTAAGAACTGACTAGTAACACGTCTGAACACCAAACCATGACTAGAGACTGAGGTGATCAGGTTGAATAGTTTGTGTGTGTCCACTGGATTGACTTATCCCTGCTTCACTCTCCCAAAAGCACTGGAAGAATGTGTCTTGGTAGGAAAACTTCATGTTCCTGGCTGCAGTCTTTCCTCTTAGCAGTGCTGTAAAGATACGTTCCAATTGATCTCCAAGCTTTGCAATTCTTCAAATGCTCTTTAGTATCTAATTATCATCTTGTTTTTTACACATATGTTCCTTACACTTTCACAATTATTTTACATCATTTAGTTTACATAAATTAAAAAACCATTCCTTATCTCAAGGCTTAGTAGATTATTTTTTTATCTCCTTAGTATGCTGCTGGGTCTTCTCAGATTCCAATCATTCTTATATATACTATTAATTCCTTTTGTGAAACTGCTCTAAGAATTCCTTAACATATCCTCAATAATATAAAAACTTTTGGCTATTAAATGAGTGCAAGAGGTTAAAGAATAGTATTTTAGTATTTGACAAAAATAAGCAATGTTAGCCTTGGAAATTTATTAAATGCCATATGTGCATTCTGACAGGCAACATTTTTGCAGATCTTTTTATTAAAGTAGAGAGTTTCACATTGCCCAGATATATAGACATAACGTTTCCAGTGGAAACAGTAGGAGGTAAACTAGATGACCTATATAATTCTCTTTTAATTTTAAAATCATGAAATTTAAAAAATATGAAATACTAGTAAGGAACAGGTCCTGATGTTGCCAAATAAAGCAAAAGTAAAATTTTTTCTATCCAATGCTAGAGAAAAATTTAAATGAAAAAGGTAACAATTCTATATGCTATATACTGGAGCATTCCCTCTGGGTTCATAAATGTATAAACTATAAATTGTGTTGTACCTTAGTACAGCACACATGAGAAGTGCAGTGGATTATAAACAGCACATACCATGTTGTTTATAATCCACTGTACCTATAAGTGACTTAATTCAAAGAATAATTTTGAAAACCAATTTAATCCTACTTGCTGTAGTCACACTAACACAGGGCACAATGACCTAGATTTATTGGCACAAAGGAACCTGGTGTCTCTGTCCGTTTGGAGTTTCTACAACTTAGGCATCAGTGATAACTTGGAGTTTGAGTATTGCTACAAAAACAGTCACTGGGTAGAATTGTGTTGGATATTGTCTTAGACCATTCACACACTACTATAAAGTCATACCTGAGACTGGATAATTTACAAACAAAAGAGATTTAGCTCACTCACAGTTCCACATAGCTGAGGAGGCCTCAGGAAACTTACAATCATGGTGGAAGGCAGAGAAAGCAAAGACCTTCTTGACATGGTGGCAGGAGAGAGAATGTCAAGTAAAGGGGGAAGAACCCCTTAAAAAACTATCATCTTGTGAGACCTCAGTCACTATCCTGAGAACTCATTCACTTTTATGAGAACAGCATGGAGGAAACTTCCCCCATGATCCAGTCACCCCCCTCCCTCAACATGTGGGGATTACAGGTCCCTCCTGTAACTTGTGAGGATTACAATTTAAGGTGAGATTTGGGTGGGGACACAGAGGCCAAACCATATCAGATGTCTAAAATAAAACCTAGATATTTCACCGTAGGGAATTGGAATCCATCCTTTGGGGCAAGTTCACCTGACTTGCCAGGTCCTACTTGGTATGGTCGTGTCTCTAACGTGATTTCTTCCCCTACTTCTCCTCCCATTCTCCCCTTCAGTGCACTGGCCACCTTTCAGTCTTGGATGTGTGCCCTGCACTCTGACACTCTTTCCTTCCTATACCACTACCCCCACCACAGGACATTTCACATCTCCCTCTCTGCTTTGTCTAGTACATTTCTGCTCCTCCCTCAGATTTCAGCTCAACAGTCATCGCAGAAAAACTTTCCATGACCCCGTAGTTAGGTCAAATCCTCTTAATCTAAAACACACATCTCTTTTAGCACTAGCAGGGGTTATGATTTTGCAGTTATTATTCATAATTGTTTAATAGTATCTGTCTCCTCCACTGGACTATACATCTCTGGCAGGAGATCTTGCCACATTTCACCCACCATTTTAAACCAGAGGCTCGCCCAGCACAGAATATGCATGCAGTGAATACATACTGCCTTCAAGCATTCGTGAATGTCAAAGGGTATTCAGAGCATCAAGTGTTTTCTTTACATTGTATCCAATGCCCTTTATATAACTTTATGAAGATAGTGAAGCTATAAGGAGAGAGTAAATGTAAAGAGGAGGAAAGAAAAATAGAATAAAGTACAGTAACAAATAAAACATGAATAAATGGAAGGCAGAGAGGGTAGTAACAATAATAATAGCAGAAACTACCACAAGACATTAAACATTATTCTAAGAAATTATATGGAGTAATTCAGTATATTAGCAAAAAATTCCTACACATTTCAAATTATCTTTAAGGAAAGTACCGTTCTGTATTAAGACATCCCATTCACTACTGTAATTTGTGAGATCTATGACATTGTAGTAACAGTAACAAAGTAAGTTGCAACAAAAATTATATTTTAAATCAGCAGTCTCCAGACTTTTTGCCACCAGGAGCCAGTTTCATGGGAGACAGGTTTTCCACAAACCAGTTGAGGGAGAGAGGGGAGAGGATGGTTCAGGATGAAACTGTTCCTCCTCAGATCATCATGCATTAGTTGGATTCTCGCATAGGTTCCTCACATGCACGGTTCGCAACAGATTTCAGATCCTTTGAGAATCTAATATTGCCGCTGATCTGACAGGAGACTGAGCTCAGGCAGTAATGCTCGCCACCTGCTGTGAGGCCCAGTGCCTAACAGGTTGGGAACCTTTTATATCATAGAGTGTGATCCGTTACTATACTGGCTGGTTGTAGGAGCTATTCTAAAATAGATACAGATATGTTTAAATAATGCCTAGGACATGGCAAGAAGTTTATTTTAAGCTGTGTATAAAATTTGAATAACACGAACATAACAATCTTTTGATTTATTATATAATATTATACTTGTATCCTTGCTGCAGGGAAATGATGGAAATGGAAAAATCACTCAGGGTTTGAAATGAGATGTCCTGATGTCAAACCCTCAGATTCTCAGGCTATTTGGGCAAACTTACTTCTCCATCAGTTAACCACATTTACGTTCCAGAAAAATGACTGTCTCCATACTTTCCAAATCTTCTGTTTCCGCAGACACTCTTGCTGCATTAGTGTGCATTTCACTCACACTTACAGAAGGTGAAGTCAGCTTTTCCAGTCCATGCCACAGGTTACTCGATAGCAATAAAATAATAAATATTCAGATTTAATCACCTTCCTCCTCATCGCTTTTCCTTGCCTCCTCTGTGCTATCTTGGTTTTGTGTTTTTAGATAAGTCATTTAATGCCTCTAAACTTGTTTCCTCTTGAAAATTCAATGAGATATTGTTTATTAAGTGCTTTTTACATTTAGAAAATGTCCAGCTTTTTAGGAACTTTTGCCACTACACTTCAAAAAAACACCTAGTCAAATTTTACTTTAAGTTGCACATACCAATCAGTATATTCTTCATTAGTGCTCACACCATATTTTTATATCAATGATTCTCAATATAAAGATCATAGGATATCTCAATATTTAAGTAAATGCTCATTGAAAAGATAAAGGGTTTTATTAGAAAATATAATAGCCGCACTGACTGATTTATATGCATGGGGTACATCTACTCTTTCTAATCTAGACATGGTATTATGCAGTCAGATTTTGCTTCTGCGTTATCAAGTGAGCAACTGCCAGATTCTTCTAATTTTACCTCCCATCCCATTCCCACACCATGACCTATGTCAGATGCTCAGTGTGTCCCAGTTATTAAGGAGTGACTATGGGACACAACTGCAGGACCACAGAACACTAGGATCCATATTCCTACCATCACTTATTCATTCTTCAATATGTTCAGAGCTGACTCTATTCCATATATGGAATAGATGCTGGAGTGTGAGGCAGATAAAGGAAGTAGGCAGTAATACTGGGATGTGGCCCCTTCCAAAAAAAGTGTATAGTTTCATTAAAAATAAAAGTTCTTATCACCTTATTTCCACATCTCTTGTTCACCAAGATTGTCATCTTGGAATAAATTTTACTGCAAGCTTACTTCTTAGCATCTAGCTTGGTATTTTTCATGTTTACAAAATATGGATACACAGGGAAAAAAGAAAATAATTAAAAATTTGTCACAAACTATTTGTTGTAAGCAATTATTTCAGCTTTTCAGGTTGTATTTTCAAATGATTTGTTTTGCTTTATTTCTGGGTTTGTTTGCTTGCTTGCTTGTTTGTTTTACCAGATGGATAGGGAGGAATCAGAGTGAGGTGATACAGCTTCAGCATGGTGCTTGGTAGAGAATGTGGTTTTCAACAGAATATATACAAGTAAAATATTAATAAGCCCTTGCTCAGTTGTATATATTCTCTAGAGGAAAGCTCACTTTCTCCCAGAGTTAAAGCATTGGGAGCAAAGGGGAACAGTGGCAAGTGGTGTTACTTCCTGAAATCACACTTACTGCGCAAAGAAACAATCCTCCCAGCCTCTCCTTTACTCTCATATTCATCTGGTGCCTACAGATAAAGTAAGTTGGAAAGAACTGGGAAAGTACTACCTGGGTAGAAATGTTGGAAGAGGATTTAAAGGCCATTCTATCTTTCAACTACAACCAAAATAAATTACACTGGATTAAAATAGTGCAGGTCATTTGGAGAAACACTGCCCAAAGACCTTTACATTTCTAAGGCAGACCAAATTTCAAATTAATCCTTTCTTTCATGCCTTGCCTTGGAATGATGACCAAGATTAAACATAGAGGGAAAGGATTTAATTTCAGTTTTACAAAGACTGTTTTAATAGTTTCAAAAATATGTCTTTCTCTTTGAGTCTTTGCAAAAAAAAATACCACAGTTGATCTGCAAATGCATATTGAAAAGCAGTGTGCTGTAGAGACATGCTGTGATCCTGTGAACTGCCCTGAAGCTATAAAATGCCAGTGCTAGGTCTTGAGGGAGATGGCATTATTCATTAAACTCCCTGTAGTTTGAATCCCAGTGTATGTTTTATCCACGGTTCAGAGTGAAGAGAAAAAGGAATAGAAAATACCCATTTTAACACATTTGTCAGGTTGAATTATGGAAAAAGAGAATATAGGGAAAGCGGCTAGTTTAATTTGAAGATAAGAAAGAGAACTTCAGGAAGGTTTATATCTGCTCAAAAAAAAAAAAAAAAAAGGAAGGAAGGAGAATTAGAGTAAAAATAATGTGTGTCTCTCCTCATTCTTTTTAACTTCTCCCAAATCAAACTCTTTTCTATTTTGTCATTAGTCACTAAGTTTCTATGGCAAATCTTTAGCTTTTCAAAGTTGGTGTATCAGATTATCTTTAAATCATAGGTAGTTTCAATTCATTCAACAATATTATGCATCTCTTTTGTATGCAACACACTGTGTAAAAACAAAAGCATAGATGAAAGCCATTTTCCTTCTGAAGTACACAGGTAGTGTTTTTTTTTTTTTAGATGGGTGTTACTCTGTGGCCCAGGCTGGAGTGCAGTGGTAATGTATTGGCTCACTGCAACCTCCATCTCCTGGATTCAAGCAATTCTCCTGCCTCAGCCTCCCAAGTAGCCGGGATTATAGGTGCCCACAACCACACCCAGATAATTTTTAGTAGAGACAGGATTTCACCATGTTGGCCAGGCTGGTCTTGAATTCCTAACCTCAGGTGATCTGCCTGCCTTGGCCTCCCAAAGTGCTTGGAATACAGGCATAAGCCATTGCACCCAACCCACAAGGTAGTTTTAAAAGAAAACAGGATACATAATAAAAAAGCATTAATACATTATAAGAAGGTAACAGATATTTATGTGTCCAGCTAGTATCAAGGCAAGTACGCATGATATGAGAGAGAGAGAACAATGTGAACTAAGATATTTGGGAAGACATTCAAGCAGGAACTGAACTCTGAGCTAAGTTCCTTTCAGAGTTCTGTAGAGAAACAGAATTAATTGTTAAATATACAAACATTTTTTGAATTGATTGTTTACCCTTGACAAACCTTGGTAGCTTGAACCAGACCATGGTGGGAGAATTTATATCAGGGAAATTGACAAACCCTGTAAAGCAAGATACTTTTAATAGAGCTGATTTACTAGCACACTACTGCCTTCCTTCATTATTAATAAAACAAGAATAATAGTATGTGCCTGCCAATATTATTGTGAAGGGTTCAGATGATATATAAAATGTCTAACCTGTTGTCTGCAATGTAGTCAGTTCTTAATAGATGATGGCCATGGTTGTAAATGTAATACTGTGAAGAGATTGGTCTCGTCAAAGGAGGAGTGGGGTGCAGGCTTGAGGAGTGGGTGAAGCTAGCCAGAAGACGGTGGTTTCTCAGCACCTCTGTATCAAAGGATAACTTCAGATGCTATTCTTCATAAGTCATTTTTCTTAAATCATGAAACAACTTATATCCATTAGAACAGGGGTCCTCAGTCCCCACAATACCAGTCTGTAGCCTGTGAGGAACTCGGCCACGTAGCAGAAGGTGAGCAGTGGTGGAATGAAGCTTCATCTATGTTTCCAGCCACTCCCCATTGTTCACATTACCACCTGAGCTTTACCTCCTGTCAGATCAGGGGCAGCATTAGATGCTCAGAGGAGCACAAACCCTATTGTGAACTGCACATGCCAGGGATCTAGGTTGCACGTTCCTTATGAGAATCTAATGCCTGATGATCTGTCACTGTTTATCATCACCCCCAGATGGGATCATCCAGTTGCATGAAAACAAGCTCAGGGCTCCCACAGATTTTACATTATGATGAGTTGCATAATTTCATTACTCATTACAATGTAATAATAATAGAAATAAAATGCAAAATAAATATATACACTTGAATCATCCCCAAACCATCCCCTACCTCCTGATCTATGAAAAAATGTCTTCCCTGAAATCAGTTTCTGTTGCCAAAAAGGTTGGAGAATGCTACTTTGGAAGAAAGAAATGTCATTGAATGATATTAAGTTTTCTCATAAGAGGCAATTGGCTCTCAGTTATTTCTGAAGTGAGGAGAACTGGTAAGGCTACTGAACAATGCTTACAGTGCATTTTTGAAAACTATTTGGATAATTTGATGTCACTTCTTTAATGTTAACATTTCTTTACTGAAAGTGACACAAATGCATTTATTTTACTAAAGTATGCCTCACTTATTTAGCTTACAGTATGATCTTAGGCAAGAAAGCTAATTTTATATTCCTTTGTGACTGTTAAGCTAAATCTGGTAATAATGAGATGCTTCCTCCCCTCAGGAATGGTCCAGCTGTGACTTAGCTGCATCAAATTTATATCTTCTGAAATTAAGACACCTGAATTTGTTTGCTAAACTCTATGAAAAACTACTCAGTAAGGAATCTCTTGATTTTGCACCATTCACAGAAAGAAATTCTGAAAGTTGAAATTGGTTCCTGCATTTAATTTTTTTTTTTTTTACTAAATCATTATAAACAGAATATTCACCTCATTCATTTTGTTGATGCCGTTGATGCATTCCACTTTCTTCCTCCTTTCCTCTCCCTCTTGGCCAAAGAATGCTAAGAAAATATAAAGATTGTTATAATCTGGGGTGAAATGAGCCATCCACCTAAATAATCTCCTCTTGTTATAGTTGATGAATGTTTCTAACACCATTAATAAGCCATAGTTTCTTATCAAAAATGCAGTCTTTTCCAAGAAAATTGTGTTGCTTGATGTTTGGGGTATTCTCCCATCTGACTTCTTTCAAATTTGTATGAAATTGTTGATTTGGAAATCTTTAGACTTAGCCAATAAAAGTGAAATAATGCAAATGGATATGGATTTGAATAAAGAATATGGTCTTACTTTTAAGTAAAATAAGAAAAAGATTCAAGGACTCGTAGTCCCTTAGCCTCATCATCCAATTTCATCCCAAAGCTGCCATGTTAGCTCCTGTCTGAAAAATATGCCTACCTGACTCTTGAAAGACCATTCTTGGCATCACAGATGCCAACACCAAATGCCAGACAATGTTGGCAACTACAAAACTGCTGTCATTACTCATAAGCAGGCATCAAAATGTCCTAATACTCTCTGCCACTATCTGAGCCTGTTGAGATATTAATTAAACATGACTTCCTTGCCAAGTCATGTGATCAACTTTCACTGGGCTAGGTAGGGCCAAGTGAGGCCATCCAGCTACATTGGATAAAGAAATACCTCTAAGAATTTGGCTGTGAATAGGAAAATGCTTCCCATTTGTGTTACTGCAAAGGAGTTCAAAGCTCTAGAAATGCCTATGTGTGTTTCCTACCATATGGCTCTCTGTTGCTGAGTTATCCCACTTAGAGAATATTCAAGCATTTGATGGAAACATATCCGTAATCAGAAAATGCTGGCATTAATAAAGCACCTTTAGAGTTTGAATGACATAGAGATTTCCTGAGATAATAAAACCTGCATTGGCACAGGCCAGACTGATTGCCCTACAAGTTCCTAAATAACCTGAAGCTGGGTGAACAGCACAAGCTTTGTTAATTTATTGTTCAAAAAAGCACCATTTTTCTTTTGTATAGTTCTTTAAATTAAGCTGACTTAATTAAGCTATGTGTAAGAGCAAAAGAACATATTCCAAACTTCCACAAGGGAGAGATTCTCAATAATAAGGAATCCTGCCTTCTCACAGCATAGCAGTTCCAGGAGAGAAGCACAGGGATTGCATGTGTATTAGATGCCCTTGAGTAAGGCAAGTAGGAAACTCCAGACAGCAGTACTTGCTCTTTGGTTGTTAGTATAGGTGTCTACTCCTCTGTGCTACAGCACCTAATGGGAAACCCCAAGCTATTACAGAAAATCTCCTCTCTTTCCAGCTGACCATGTGGCTGATTAGCCACAAGGCCAGTCATCCCAAAGGGCACTGAAGAGAAGTGGGCTGGAAGGAGATTCGGTGATGGAAAATCAAAGTGCAGTCATTGCAAAACAAGTCCTTCTTTTCTAGATCCACTGCTTATGACATATTTTCTCCTCTTATCCCATAAAATGCAGTGTTGACTCTGTCCTGCAACTTTTGTTTTCCTGCAGTGTGATTGCCACCATGCCACTGAATAGAGGTCATTTTTGCTAAGCTTCATTTCTACAACCCAAACTAGGTTTTTGAGCTAGCACATATTTTAGAAATAATAATACATAATGATTCATAGGGCAAAAATAGTATGGAAGAGAAATTTATTGAGAAAGCATTTAAATTGCTATTAGTAATCAGGAAAAAGTGTTGATTAATAAGTAGCATTTCTCCTCATTCTTTATGCATAGAGATGAGATATTGAAAGACCTTGAACATAGCAGAAGTATGTTAGTCTAAAGCCCAAGTACTCTCTTTGCTATTTAAAAACTCTAAGGGATTTGAATTAGGATTTCAGTTTGCATTCAAAGTGGTATTTTTTTTTCTATTTGTCATCACTCTATGCTTCTCATGCACCACCTATCTTGAGATGAGATAAATGAATATCAGGTGGTAAATTCTACCACATGTGGTTACTTATCCAAGGAATGGGCTCACATTGACACTTGATCAAATTTAATCTGCACAAACTGTAATTGTCATGCTGGGATCATTTAGATTCCAGCAGTCTCTCTATTGAGTAGTTTGAGAAAACTATGTTTTCATTGTACTTTTTAAATGAGGAAGCCCAGTGGAAAAATCATACTTGAATCTTGAGAAACCTTTTGCTTTCTAAAGGTCCAATAAATGAATAGAATTTTGATGCTTAGGAAGATGAGCTTGTTATCCATAGACTTAAAAAACTAAGAATAAACATACATGTTTTTAGCAGGGGTAATTTAGTAGATATTTAAAAATACTTACTGATGTAATGGTATGTTAAGGTTAGTGACTATGCCTAAAAAATGAGTACTCTGAAACACTACCTTCTTACAGAGGTCTGCGATCACCCTAATTTCCCAAAGTTTACCCCAGTTCTCTCCCTCAAGCACGTGGCTACCTACTGTCTTTAACCAAAGAAGGAAGGATTTAAGCAGGAGGCAGAGAGAATATGGAAGAAAAGTTAGGAGAGTGGGTGGGGAGAAAAGGAAGAGGGAGTTGCACTCTTCCTCTGTATATGAGATCACGTTACTTGCAAACAGAGCTAAGTTACCTCTGAACAGCAAGGCTGAGAACAGTAGTGTTTCTAGCTCTGTGCTTTCTACAGTGTGATTTGTGGACAAATAGAGGGCTTTATATGTGTTCCAAGTGGTCCTAAAGATTATATAAATGCAGTTTAGGAGAAGTAGAAATTTATCTATTTTAAAAATAATCTTACTACTTGCCTTAGGTTTAAATACATACAAAGATCAAAAAGTATTTTTAAAGTCAAAAGAATAGTATGTTTTTCCATGCAAAACCACAGCAAGGTTTTTTGAAATCTGGTTGTAAGTAGAAGTGATGCATTAATGCCTCTTTGAAAAAGTTTATGGATAAAATTGGCAATATGATCTATCACTGACATTTATTCTTTTATCCTTTATGCAGAAGGACTTTTCATTTATAACAATGAGAGAAATTGTAAATTAGTTATTAAAACTTTATCAAAGACAAAGGCACAGACATTTTTACATTAAAATTATGAATGCAAAAACAGACCAGTCTGGTCTCTTACAAACCATGAACAATATAAACACATTGACAGTTCTTATACTAAATAGATCCAAAATAAAAATAAAGTCAGATAATACTCATTCCTGGAGGTATAACTCATATAAGTCTTGTTATGTCATCAGCAACCTTATTGTATTGAAATAAGCCCTCTATCCTCTGTTCTTAATGCTATTGACCAGGTACCTTTCATCTTTGAACACAAATGCCTATCTCACTGCTTAATACTTGGTAAGTATTAAATACAATTTTGGGCAACTGAACTGTAACTGAGTCTGAGCTGTAACTGTGTCTGCATGCACAAACACACGCACATACCCCCAAATATATACACATACCTCTCAAATTACTGTAAAGATAGGTTCATCAGGCTCAGAACCTACAAAGCCCTTGACTGCATGAGGGATGCTTTCTCTGTGGGATACAGCATCTTAAATACTTTTCAATTCTCCATAAGAGAGAGTCACGTCCTTTTCATTTGATAATGTTCCTGATATATTGTACATACTATTCTTTATGACAAGTTTTGTTCTATGGAGAATATCATGACACTTCCAAACTCATTTTATGAGTCCAGCATTACCCAGATACTAAAGCCAGACTAGGAGACTACAAGTAAAGAAAATTAAAAGTCAATATCCTTGATGAACATACATGCAAAAATCTTCAACAAAATACCAGCAAACCAAGTTCAACAGCACATTCCAAGGATTATACACCATGATCAGCTGGGGTTTATCCCTAGAATACAAGGATGGCTTGACATATCCAAATTAGCAAATGTGATTACACCATATAAACAGAATGAAGAATAAAGAATCGTATGATCATTTTAACAGACACAGAATAAGCATTTGACAAAATTCAACATCCTTTCATAATAAAAACTCTCAGTAAACTAGATACAGAAGGAACGTACCTCAGTACAATAAAGGCCGTATGTGAGGAGTCCACAGCTATCATCATCTTCAATATCGAAAAACTGAAAGCTTTCTCTCAAAGATCAGGAAAAAAGACAAAGATGCCCACTCCTGCCACTTTTATTCAACAATGCACTGAATGTTCTCAGCAGAAAAATTGGGTAAGAAGAAAAAATGCATCCAAATGCAAAAGGAAGAAGTTAGATTTTCCCTGTTTGCAGATGACATGCTCTTACAGAGAGATAGTCCCTGACTTGAGATGGTTTGACTTACAACTTTCAATTTTACAATGGTGTGAAACCAATGCAATTTTGATGTGCTTCAAATTTTAATTTTGATCTTTTCGTGGAATAGCAATATGTGGTTCATGAGATATTTCATGCCATATTAAAAAATAGGTCTTCTGTTGGATAATTTTGTCCAACTACAGGGTAATGTAAGTGTTCTGAGCATGTTTAAGGTAGGCTAGGCTAAGAAGCTACAATGTTTGGTATGTTAATTGTATTAGATACATTGTTTACTTTTGATATTTTCCACTTATCAGTTTATCAGTATGTGACCACATGGTAAATCAAGGAGCATCTCTCTATAGAAAACCCTACAGACTCCACCAGAAAATGGTTAGAATTAACAAGCAAATTCAGTAAGGTTACAGCATACAAAATCATACAAAGATCAGTTGGTTTCTATACACTATCAATGAACCACCTGAAAGAGAAATTAATAAAATCATCCCACTTATAATAGTACTGAAAAGCATAAATTACTTAAGCGCATATTTAACCAAAGAGGTGAAATATCCATATATCGAAACTATGAAACATGGATGAAAAAAATTAAAGGCAACACAAATAGATGGAAAGATAACCTATGCTCACAGATTGGAAGAGTTTAACAGTTAGTTTCACTAAAGTATCTGTACCAACGCAAGTTATGCACTCAATGGAATCTCTATCAAAATTCCAATTGCATGTTTTACAGAAGTAGAAAAAGAAAATCCTGAAATTCATCTGGAATCACAAAAGACCCCAAATGGCCAAAGCAATAGCAGAAGAAAGCTGGAGGAATCACACACTAAGGGTGAGGGAAATGCAAATCAAATCCATTTGTGGTAACATAGCTAAACCTGGACAGCATAATGCTAAGGGAAATAATCCAGGCAGAGAAAAACTAATACTGTATCTATCCCTTATATAGGGAATTTAAAGAAATGAAATGTCAAACTGACTGAAACGGGGAATAAAATAGTAGTGATTGCAGAAGCTAAGGGTAGGGACAATGGAAAAATGTTGATCAAAAGGTACAAACTTTCAGCTACAGGATGAATATGTTCTGGACAGCTAATGTACAACATGGTAACTATAGTTATACTATATTGCATGCTTGAAATTTGCTAAAAGAGTAGCTCTGAAGTGTTCTCATACAAAGAAGAATATGTGAGGTGATGGATGTGTTAATTAACTTGATTGTGGTAATCATCTCACAATGTATACATATATCAAATCATCATGTTGTACATTTTAAATATATATCATTTTATTTGTCATGTGTACCTCCATGAGACTGAAAAAAAAAGTAGCAGTAAAAGCAGACTTCAATATCAACACAACGGATTTTTGAAAATTTTAAGCAAAGATTCTATTATACACCATCAGAAGAATATAGAAAAGCAATAATTGAGCGAGAGGTACCCTCTGTGCTTTCCCTTAGAGATGACTATAAGGGATAAGATGCCAAGGGTGTTTGATTTCCAGGGCTGCCATTAAAAAATAATCACATTCTTGCTTCTTAAAAACAACAGAAATGTATTCTCTCATAGATTTGCAGTTTAGAAGTCCATAATCAAGGTGCTGGCAAGCCCACGCTCCCCTTGAAACTTCCAGGAAAGATCCTTCCTTGCCTTTTCCTGGCTTCTATTGGTTGCCAGTAATTTTTGGCATATGTTGACTTATACATGCATCTCTCCAGTCTCTGCCTCCTTCTTCACATGGCCACGTTCCCTATGTGTTTCTATGTCTCTGCGTCAGAATCTTTCTCTCCTTTCTCTTGTAAACATATCAGCCTTAGGACTGAGTGCCCACACTGATCCAGTACAAATTCATCTTAACGAATTATATCTGCAAAGACTGTATTTTCAAATACAATTCCGTCATGAGTTCTGGGTGGAAGTGAGCTTTTGCGGGACTCCCTGCACCCCATTTGCCTATACCTACTTACAGCCAGCATGGAGCTCCCTGTGTCCCCTCTGCTTTCCTAGCTCCGTGCCTTCTTATGCCATCCCTAACCCGCACCCCAGATTACTCTTCTCCTCACTTTTACCGCACTCAAAATTTACTTTCTGTAGGTTCCAGACACCTTCTCTTTTTATTTTGTGAAATCTTGTTTGCTCACTCAAACTTAAAGGGATTTCCTTTTTTAAAAGACTAATTTTTGACAGCAATTAGTTCTTTATAATGTCGCTGGTATTTATACACTCAGTTAATTTTTTTTCCAAGTGTTTTACCCACAGTTTTTAGCACCCAGAAAGCAAATTGTGTGGGCCTAAGTTAACTATTCTCCCTCTCTCTTTTGGCAAAACCTACTAGTCATTATTGATTGAATTGTTTATTTTGAACACAGTCTGTGGGTTGAAAGAACACTGAGGAGAATGGGGAGGGAAGTATGTTAGGTATTGAACTTTACATTCTTCAAAATTGCATGTAAGGAAGGTGTTTTATTTTTCAGATGGAAAAACTGAGGTTCAAAGTTTATGATGGAGCCACAGGCTCAAACCATTTCCTGTCGATGTTGTGAAATCTGTTGCTTTTCCATCCTTCCTCCCTTCTGGCATGGCCTTTCCAATTCTCAGAGCACCAGAAATTGCAAGCAGCCTAAAGACTGGGAGGTGGTTCTGAGAAGCTGGTTTTCTATTGGCAGCGCTAGTAGAGAAGCCCTGTCCTGCAGCTCCTGACATGAGTCCCCAGTAAAGTGCATCAGCCTGAGAGCAGCTGCGGTGGGAGTAAGTCCAGGACACCGCTGAGAAAAGAGGTGGTGCTCATTGACTTAGAGGCAGGCATGAAGGCACAGGGCTCCCAAGGGGTCTTGGCAATCATTTAATCATTAAAAATGTTTTAGGCCAGGAATGGTGGCTCACTCCTATAATCCCAGCACTTTGGGAGGCCAAAGTGGGTAGATCACTTGAGGTCAGGAGTTCGAGACCAGTCTGGCCAACATGGTGAAACCTCGTCTCTACAAAAAATACACGGTGGTGTGTGCCTGTAATCCCAGCTATTTGGGAGGTGGAAGCAGGAGAATGGCTTGAACCCGGGTGGCGGAGGTTGCAGCGAGCCAAGATCCCACCACTGCACTCCGGACTGAAAGAATCCATCCCAAAAAAAAAAAAAAAAAAAAAAAAGATGTTAAAGCCTCTGAGAAAGACCATATTTAAATTGTATTAAATTTTGTTTGTAGTTATATTTACATTAATATAAACGTATATATAGATTCTATGTATATTTTTTCTTTAAAAAATATAATTTAAAAACTATATATACGTGTGTATGTATATATATGAATCAGAAAGACTCATATTCCAGGCATTTTTGATTACAGGAAATCTGTCCTTTGCTTCCCTGACCACTTTGAATGTGATTAAATATGCATGCACACACACACGTGCACACACTGATGCAAACTTTAGCAAGTGACAGGAGGCTGACTTTTCACAGGATAACTTTTTTCATTTGCTTTCTGATTCATAAAATACTAATATGATATATATCCCCACATAGGCTTTCTCCCTTGCTATAATGGATGAAGATTCAAATGCTGCAGAGCTCACTGTGACCGCCTGGCTCAGATACAGTTCTCTCAGCACGCTCTTGACATTATTAATGGCCCTGATGTACAAACCCAGAATAAAGTAGAATTAAAATCCAAAGTTAATTTCAAGCTCCATTAGAAATTAAAGGTGTTGGGAAAGAAATCAATATTTGCTGAGTGCAAAATGACTAAATTCAAAGCAATTAATTCTATTATTTTGTAACTTCTAAAAACCATAAAAGACCTTCAAACTATAAAATGTTGCTATGCTCACACATATACACAATGTGTGACTAAAAATAATGAGAATGATATCCAGCAGCAACATGCAAAAATCTATTTTATTATTTTATAGCCATACCACGTAGTATACACACTAAAGTGTGTCTTAAAATAGAGCCAATTATTCTGTAAAATTCGTGGCTCTTTCCAGCAATTATCAGCACTTAGTTGTAAATCTGGGAGGATTTAAGGGACAGAAAGAATGCAAAAGAGAGAGGAGATTAATTTAAATGGAATAAATGTATCTGTTTTCTTAATTTTGCTTTCTCTTTTTCCAGCTTCTTTTTATGTCATGCTATCAATCACCAAACAAATGACCTTAAACACTATAGTTGCAGATGGGATAAAGTATTTTGCAACCTGTAGAGCTGCAAGTTGTCATAGACATAAAACTATCCCTCAGTAAAAGCTTTTTCCTGTCAGAATCATTGCCACATCTTCCCCGTAGTGCCTCTTGGAGAAAGTCCGAGTTAACAAATGGATCTTTTGCAGGTCCAGAAAGATCAGAGTCAAATGGGTATGGATCAGATCGTGTAATGGGAAGGTGTCACTTGCTTCCTCCCCCTGTCAAGAAGAAGCCTCTTAAGAACCAGCTCAAGCATCACTTACCATTACGGCAGACTGGGGTGAACAGTTGTAAAAGATAATGATAGACCAAACCAGTTCTTAGCTAAGGAGATGTCATGAGCCTTCTGAGGAAACCTTTCTCTCTTTGTGATAGAAATAGTCAAAATGATTAAGGACTACTAGCAACAGAGGAAGATCTGGCCAGGCACTAGGACAATTCTAAGACCCATCAATAGGAGGAAATGGAGCCATTGTTGACAAAAGCCTCGGGTCCTTCAAGTTTCTAAATTTTGACACGTCTTTCCAGTAACTACTAATCAACAACCCCTTGGCTTTTGAAAAGTTGTGTCGTTTTTAATTGATTTCTCTAAAATTCTACAAAATGTGGTTAGTAGCCTTGAAGATGTGATTTGTTTAACCTAATAATACAAAGCCGGGCTTTGGGGGATAAGCCACCTGGGCCACCGTGTATCCACTGTTTGTTTTTCCACATTAGCTATAGCGAAAACACACTTGTTAGACCAAATTGATTTTACACTCTTTTTACTTCTCCAAATTGCTAAGCTTTTTCTTCCTTCCTGTGATATTTTAAAAGGTCTAGAGTTCCAGCTCCAACTCTGTCACTTGCTGTGGGTGTGAGCTGAGGCTGGTGACTTGGCCTCCCTGATCCTCACTCCCTTCTCCTGTCAAATGAAAATGATTGCACTTGCCTTGCAAGTTGTTGTCTTAAAAGAAAAAAACAATTGGAAATATATGTGAAGTGGACACCCATGACCAGATCTCTTGCAGGCTCTCTAAAGTAGCAGCCATGGACAGTACCATGGATCTCCAAGTTCCTGGGATTCCCAGGACTGCACACTCTCTCTTTCCTCTGCTTCCTGCAGACCTACTCTCAGGAGAGCTTCTGGTACCTAATGTTAGTGCTTATAGGTGAGCGTAAGTCAAGTGAGCAAACATGACATACAGAAAAGTAGAAAAGAATGCAGGGGTATGCAAATAAGGTAAAAATGGGGAGTCACATGTATTTAAACATTGTTAATCTTTCTCAACATTTCTTAAGGACTCAGCTAGGTAACCTGAAAAGTTTGCCTCTCTTCACCCACTCCTCCCACACTAGTCAACCCTTCAAGGTGGCTCCCATCCCCTCTATATCACTAGACCTACTCTCATCAGTTACTTCTGTATTGGCAAATTGACGGTAACTTATCTGAATGGGGCATCTCTCTTTCTTATAGCGGTTTTCTTTGTTTTCTATAACTCAGCAGCTCTTCTTTTGGGTTCAGTTTAGTTCAAGCCTCTGCTTCTCAGTATATTTCCAGGGCTTTTTCTTCAGCCTTGCCCTTCCATAGCGGTGTTCTCCTGCTTTGTCCTCAGACTTTGCTTCCCAGTGTATGCACTTACCCCTACTGTCCCTAACCATGGCATCCATTTACATTTACGTCGTGATTTCTTCATCTGTATTGCTACTCCAGAGCATTCTGCTGAGCCCATTAAATGTCCTGATGGACGGCGATCAGCACATAGTCAAAATGTAATAAATGATTGTTGAATGAATAATGTCTCTAGATCTTACCCATCATATCCCTGTATCAAGCTTGGCATATTGAAAATCATCTTATTCTTTCTGCCTCCTATCCCCCATTCCAACAAGACTTCCTTTTCCTCCTGCATTTCCCATAAAGGAAAAATGGTCCATTAGCAACCCAGCCACTGAAGCCAGTAATCTAGAAACCCCCACATCTAATTAATCACCATGTATTCACATCTTCCCTCTCTGGAATCCCATTTGTATCCCACCTTCCTCTTCAGGCCATGCTTCAACACAGACCCTCCCCATTTATGAATAACAGAAAAACCTTCCAACTCTTGATTTAAGAGCCTTCAGTTTATTCTTCACACATCTATAAAAGTGAGAATTTGATGTCATGACTTATCAGGTTAAATCTGGATAGTATTGGGCTGTGTCCCAACCAAATTTCATCTTGAATGGTATCTCCCATAATCCCCATGTGTCATGGAAGCGATCTGATGGGAGATAATTAAATCATGGGGGCGGGTTTTCCTATGCTATTCTCAGGATAGTGAATAAGTCTCGTGAGATCTGATGATTTTATAACAGGCAGTTCCCCTGCACACCCCCTCTTGCCTGACACCATGTAAGACATGCCTTTGCTCTTTCTCCACCTTCTGCCATAATTGTGAGGTCTCCCTAGCCACATGGAACTGTGAGACCATTAAACCTCTTTTTCCTTATAAATTACCCCATCTGAGATATTTCTTCATAGCAGTATGAAAATGAATGAATACAAAACCCCTTAATAAATCTCCAAAGTTGTAAATGTAAATACAAAATTTGAATAAACTAATCTCACAAGATATGCCTAATCTGGTTCCTGTCTTCATATAATTTAACCTTTAGCCACTTCCCACTCAGCTGCAGGCATTCTGAACATGCTATAAGGTTTTGTACACCTGTTTATATGGAATGCAAACTTCCTCTTTTTTTTTTTTTGAGACAGAGTCTTGCTCTGTTGCCAGTTGCCAGGTGCCAGGCTAGAGTACAGTGGTGTGATCTTGGCTCACTGCAACCTCCGCCGCCTGGGTTCAAGCAATTCTCCTGCCTCAGCTTCCCGGGTAGCTGGGACTACAGGCGCACGCCACCATGCCCAGCTAATTGTTTTTTGTATTTTTTAGTAGAGATGGGGTTTCACCATGTTGGCCAGGATAGTCTCGATCTCTTGACCTTGTGATCCGCCCACCTCGGCCTCCCAAAGTGCTGGGATTACAGGCTTGAGCCCTCTTTTACTTAATTAACATTGGCATGTTCTTCATTACTCAGCTCAAGTCTCTTTGATTGTAGGAAACACCGTATCATCCCAAATCTGATTTAGAGCCCCTACTCTCTGTTCTCCCACAGCACGTTAGGCAGACCATTTCAAAGAAAGCAATACGGAGTTGTGGGATATTTGCTTTTAATGTCAAAAAACATCTTATTAACTTCTCATACCAAAAAACAGGACAGAACTGACACAGTAGGTCTTCAGCAAATGCTTGTCATACAATGAATGGAAATTCCATGTATGTCCAGCCTGAGACTCCTGAAACTACTTATTGGTATGACTTTTTTGCTTGAAGGAAAGCAGCTGGACTTGGGTTAAACTTTCATCCTTCTCTTTCTCTGTCTCTTCCCTTCATTGTGCTTTTTCCTTCTAATCTGTATCAAATGAGAGAGAGCCTGATATTAGTCATGTATTTGGAAATTCTTTGATATCTGTGGGATTGAGTCTCTGTCACTGCTCTTAGCAGTTATCCTTTAAGCTGGCTTACATACAGTCGTAAAAAGAAGGACTAGGTTCCCAGTTAAAGAAACTTCAGGGGCATAAAAGCTCTCTTCTATTTGTTTCCTTGCTTGTAAAGTTATCCTTTGATATAAAGTTTAATCCTTGTATGCTGCCTGGAAGGTGTTCAGAGGTTTCCTCTGCAGATTGTTTCATCTGGCGGTTAATTCCTGGGTACTTCTTGGAATTGAAGGAAAGAGGTTTTTGAGCTTCAGTTACTGAGCTTGGATACTGCCAGTCAGTCCAACAGTTCTCTGTCTATATGGTTTTTTGCTTTGTTTCCTCTAAATCAGTGATTCTTACATGGTATTTTATTTGATGATCACATGAGTAAGTCAATATAAGTACAAGCTCCGGGACAGCAGCATCCGTCCTGATTCATAAGGTCTGTAACAGAGTCATGGAATCTGAATTTCACTGAGCTTATGAGAAGATTCCAGAGCAGAGGATTCATGTCAATGTGAGAAGGCAAAATATTTTCTCTCCTAGCCTTTCTATCTGATCAGAAGATGAAACCTCTCTAGGGTTCTTACGTATTCTCATTTTTTCCGTTCTTTGACTTCAAGTTCCCCAGACTCTGAGGGCTAAAACCCATTATTTAGTGGCCTTTTGCAGAGCAAATTCGTTTGCCATTCCACCTTTTCCTTGCAGCGTAAGCCACTAGCCATGCACATTTTCCATTATCTCGTGATCAAGAGTTTCAGTCTCCTCACCCTCACCAGGACAGAGGACGTACTCAAAGAGATCCCTGCAGAATACACTAACAAAGGACTTCAGGAGGAAAGGCAGTCCCAGTTATGAGGATAGCAGACAAGGAAATATGGTAGAGCTTATGTTCTGAATCATTCATTTCAGATTCTTTGGTTTTCACATCGAACATGTATTTGTGATTGCTACAAATGGTGCCAGAAAAAAAGAAATTCCCCAAAAGTAAAATTACAACCAATGTCATGTAAAAGAGAGGAAAAATCTCCAAAAGTTTAATGATTTATAAGTACATTCATAAATTTTGAATTATTGTTAATGCATAATTCCCAAGCAGTATGGCAAGCAATAGGCACTTTACAAAAGACTTAGTGGATTAATAAATGACAATATTGCTTGGAAATTTTATTTTATTACAGCACTCAATTTCTAAATTTTAGATTTCATAAGTAAGTGTTCCTGTGACAGGCCAACAACTTAAATATATGTTTATATATTTTTATAACATACATATATAATATATATTATATTATTATATATTATATATAGAACATATATATATTTGAGGAAGCATTATTATATATATGTATGTTATTAAATATATATATTTGAGGAAGTAGTATATATGTATGTTATTAAATGTATATATATATTTGAAGAAGCATTATTTTATATATATATATATATGTAGGTTATTTAGTGTATATGTGTGTGTATGTATGTGTATATGTGTGTGTGTGTGTGTGTGTGTGTGTGTGTATATATATATATATATATATATTTGAGGAAGCATTATTTCCCACCATCCTGAAACAGCCAAATAAGAGTTAAGCTGTTCTGTTGGTGCATACAGAAAACTCCAGTCCTTTTCAGTTTGTCACTGCTCTGACTGCCTTTTTTATGTCAGTGACAAAAGGTGTTACATTTAGTACATGATGAATACCAACTTGTCACACTCTTTGAGATCCTCTAGCACTTTTTTTGTTCTGATCTTCATACACTATTTAAGAGTGATATCAGCAACAAGGATTCATACAGTAGTGGTTCTACTATTTAATTCTTCATTTCTTTAAACAAGGGGTTTTGTTTTCTTCCTCAAGCCAGTTTCTTTTTTTAATGAAAAAGCTAATTAGCCTTTAAAACAACATTTTTTTTTTTGCATTTTGCAATAAAACTGGGAAGTAATTTAGTAACTTTCTAATAGTAAGTTAATGAGTTTTATCCCAGAGCTAGTATCATGGGGCATATTTTTTATGTGTACATAATGTTTCTAAACTAAGCCCAGTTAATATTTTCTTTTACATTTATCAGCAAGAAAGAGAGAAAGGATACTAAAAACAGACCCATAGCTCCCTGAAGTGCTTAAGAGGAGTATTTAATGGTATCCAATCATACTTACTCACTGTGTAGATGGAAAGCTCTTTGCAACAAAATGACAAAGATCGGACAAACCACTAGAGTGGCTGTCAGAGAACCTTTTATTTCTTATGTCCATTCTGGGCTGATTGTCCCTAAATAAGACCTAACCTATTTTCTTTGACTTTACGTGAGCAAAGAAAATGCCTTTAAAGTTCTTTGTATAGTGGGAGATACAGGTGCCAATGTAAACCTAGATAAAAGCTGTTTGTATATTTGTTTGTTTTTGTGAGTTTGTTTTTATCACACTCAGTGGCCTCATGATGCATGTAATGACCTTGACCAAAGCGTTATAGTAGATTGTATTATCTTGGAAGAGTCTTAGTAAGATACAAACTGGACACATTTTTGAGAGAAGAAATAATAGGAGTTGGGTGAAAAAATAGACAGCATGAGATACCAGCTAATGCATTTTATATCCTAAAATAGGAAGTGCTCTACACGCTAACCATGGCCACGTGCACACATCTCATACATGCATGCACTTATGTATTACTATTTCTGTAGTGTCACAATGGCCACACCCCTTTGTGCACACTTGTTCTTTTGAGACAGTTTTTTGGAACCAGGGAGTACTTTTCTTGAAAGAGAGACTTCTAAATTTTCATGCACCATCAAAATCTTCAGTACTAAATATTCACATTAGCAACATAAGAAAAGTGTCCATATAAAGATTAATTTTCCGTACAACAGTGCCTAACGTTATGTTTCAGTTAGATGAGCTACATTTTAGGTCACAGACACCCATACCTATTCTAGAATCTAGCCATATTCAACTTTCATAAGTCATTTTTTCTCATAACTACAGATCAAAGTAGATGGAAAATTTTCATGATAATATCACAAAGAGATTTTAAAAAATACATTAGCTTATTTAAAGTTATTTATCATTAGGAAATATAAGGTTTATTCTCACTTAAAGAACCATAAATTGAATTTAAATCAAGATCAATCAAGATCTATCTATCATATCACCTTCCACAGGCCAACACTGTAAAGGTTGAATATGCATGGCTTTTGGCCAACAATTCCATTTTAGAATTGTATAGCAAGCAAATAATAAGACACATTTACAAAGATTTATGTATGCTTTTCATCTCAGCGTAGTTTTCAATGATGAAAAATGTGAAATTATTTTAACATCTATCAATAGTTGTATGGTAAAATAAATGATGATCTAATGACACACTAAGAAACCATTAGAGTTAGCAAGCATAGCTATATTGTTTGACAGAGAAAATATAAGAAACCTTCTCTGTACTAAAAAGAAAATAAAACTAAAATGAAAACACCTGGTTAAAAACATAAAGAAAAACACATAAAGTGATCTGTCAATGTTAACAGTAATATTGTCAATGTTGCCAGGTGAAAAGAACATGTCATTTGAATATTTTTTCATATTTTTAATTAATTGTACTAGTTGAAATCAAATGAGCATGTATTACTTGTATAATAAATGATACATTTATTTTCATTTTAAAATACTGTGGTAAAGAGAAACTAAATATAAATAAAAGACCAGATATATAATTTTTCTACATTTTAAATCTGTACTCATATTTGAAAGACTTATTTGTCTAAATACCCAAATGGATTATAATCTTCTTAAGGCAAGAGGCCTTGGATTGCCTTTTTTTTCCCATTGTACCCCTACAAAATAGTAGTTGCATGATAATGTATTATGAATAAATGGGTAAGTAGCCTTGGTAAAGCCACTTTCTCTCTTTGGAGCTCATGTTTTTCATCTACAAAAAAAAACATAAGTGTCTCTACTCACCTCACTGAGGATTGTTGTAATGCTGAAAGGAGGCAACACATATTGATTATAAAGCCTCCCATGTATGTGAAGTAACATTATTTTTAACCACAGTGATTACACCCTTAGAAACCAATGAAGCAAGTGTTGAATTCCCATCCCCAGACTTGGCTCAAGGCAAAATCATGAAGCAAGCCAAAAATACAAGCCGCACAAGCTCCTCATCTGTGCCTGCCTTCCTCACTTTAGAGCCATGCCCTTCCCTCAGGTTCCCTGTACCTTCCTGCTCTATCTCTACCTCTCAGCATAGTTTCAATGAAGAAAAATGTGAAAATATTTTAACATTTTATATAAATAACTTTTAAAAGTGTATTCGCATGAAAACAGAGACTTATGTTTTAATCTGCACCCCCAGGGGTATTTGTGTTTTCACCAGAGATTAGAAATTATCAGCCAAGACCAGGATCAGACCTGGATTTCTCTGATTTAGAGGATACACCTGAAATCACACCTCACTTCCTTCCCCTCATCTGATGGCCAACCGCCACATGGTCCCTCACCAGAAGTAGAGAGCACTTTGACTCTCAGATCTCTGCTGGGACTGAAAACACCATAAATCTACTTGAGCAAATTTCAACCCTCTTTAAGAAAAAAACCAAATATTATTAAAAGTTATCCTTGTGTTACATGGAAAAATTAGAAAAAATTACAATGACAGTAGGCTTTACTACTATATCTCCATAATCACAGTTATACAATACAGAACACCCATATTTGTTTATTCAGCTGTTTAAGTAGGTTGCAGATTTTTTGAATAGATGAAGGTATGAAATATACATAGATATAGGTGTTATATATAAATAGATATAGACAAATTTTTACATCTGTTTTTAATATTTAATATTTTCTGTTTGTATGCAAAATAAACATTTTATGTATTTAAACTTATGCATTTTAAATAGGTTTCAGTTTTTTAAATCTAAATATTGCAATCTACTTTTAAAGTCTCTTATATAGTTATGTATTGTTTTCAAGCTTTTTAACATAAAAGCCTGAAAACTATTCTAATCAGGACAAAGTCACAGAATAAAACTAGCCACATGCCCAAGGGAATGCAGTGTAATGGAGTGTTGAGAATAGCATGAGGTTAATCAGGTTAAGGTTCTTAGAAAGTGAGATTTGAACTAGAAAAATATAGGGTATTTTGCTGTTGGAAATGAGACAGTCATAGCATTCAGTAAGAACTTACCCACACTGATGATGGCCTTCCTACCCATTGCTCAGGCCAAAACCCATCCTGGCTGCCATTCTACACTCACACCCCACGTCTACCCCATCAACTAGTTCTGCTCTCAGTAACTCTATCACTGCCATTCTCGTTCAAACACCATCCTTTGTCTACTTTTGCAGTAGCCTCCTGTAGAGATTCACTCAGGGTGGTTGGAACGTTGTAAGATTAGAGTCTCAAACCTTTTGGAAGGCTGAAAGGTTTTAAAAGGCCAGACTGAAGGCAGCCAGTTCTTACCTTAGAGCATTAGATCACAGCGTGAAGATTAGGGATAACAGAAGCTTCCCCAGTGAAGTCTGTTCATCCCACATATTCCTTTGTCCCTACTCTATTTGTTTACTCATCTAAACTTCCTGCGGGCTGGTCCTCTGCGGGGAGGTGGAAGGGAATTACCCATTAATGGTGTTTACTTTGGGCCCCCGGAACCAAAAGCTTTTAGCATTTGTAAAACCACTCTTAACCATGTTAATTATCCACAAGCGTATTGACTTAGAACCTCTCTTATTAAATGTATACTAGATAAATGTGAGGAAGAACAGATAGTAAGGGGTCGGGTAGCTGCAGTTGCCTCTGAGAGCAGCTGGCAACCTCCCTAGCCCACGCGTTCACTGCTCTCAGTGTGCGAGTGTATTTTCCTCATCTGTCACGGTGTCAGGGTTTGCAGGACAGACCCCCACAGGTGGTGATCAACATCTTCGCCTCCTGCCTGCCCTACCTACTTTTACCCATGCCGTATTCACTCTCATCACAGCAGCCAGTGTGATTCTGTTAAAACACGCATCCTGGTCACGTCCAGCCTCTTGTCAACCTCTTGTCAAAGACGACGGCCTCCGAGACCCTGAACTATATACCTCGATGCTTCTACTGCCCTTCCCCTGGCTTGCTCACTCAGTTGCTCACACATCTAAGTCATCCTGGATGGGTTGCTGTCCCATGAACACATCGGGCAGGTATTAGATTCTCAGGGCCACAGCAAATGCTGTTCTTCCAACTTAGCTATTGTATGTCAAGTTCCATCAACTCCACCCGGTCATTTCTGAGATGTCATCTGCTTCCGAAGACCCTCCTTAACAACCATATTTAAAATGGGAGCCTCGCTTCTGTTTTCCTTATCTCCCTTGTCTGCTTTATTTTTCTTCATAGTTCATTATATTCTAATATACTACATCATTTACTTATTTGTCTGCTTTATCACCTGTCTCTTACAGTTAGAATGTTAATTACATGAGTTCAGGGACTTTTACCTGCCTGTTATGTTTATAATTGTCTCCCCAGCACCTAAAATAGTGTCCAGAACATTAGTAGGTACCTGGTAAATATGTCTGGGATTAAATACTTTCATTTATTTGTGCTGGGAACAGAAACAAAATTAGGCTGAAGAGAAGAGGCTGAAATTAGACCTACAAAAGCCTGGTTCAATGGATTTTTCAGTTGGAAAATGTTGAGTGCTTAAATTAAGATAGTTATGGTATGATATACTGATAATGAAATGAGAGGTAAAAACCGATGTAAAATTTAAGTATCGATCCTAAAATAAAGAACCCCAAACCATTTCTTACTGGAAAACTTAAGTCTGACACTATTGCTGCTATTATAGCAGAGATAAGAGATTTACAAAATCTAGATGAATTAACAAAAGATTGAAAATTGTTCAAAATGTTAGGAGAAGACAAAACTCTTATAATGTGATTGCAAAAATGCACAGACAGATATTTCCAGGAACTGATAAAAATTGTCTATTGCTAATTATATATTTTGTACTTTTTTTTTACAGCTATTCATGTGTAGAACAAAAAAAGACAAGATTAATCATAGGCTCAATGATTCACTATGTACAGTTTACAAATTAATTAGCTTCTCTTAATCTTTTCAATTAAAAAAGTGTTAAAGCATTAGTTTATTGCTTACTTCTGTGTTAAAATGCTGGTTAATTGCAAAACATTATTGAGGCCAATATTAAAATTCCACTTACAAGTGTCAGAGACACAAAACACATTTAGAGTTGATTTGCAAATCCAGCTTACCTAAATCTGCTTGGGATAAAGCAGTACTGCTAAAGTACATAACCCCATTCTGATGTTGCATCTGCAGTCGGTTTTCCTATTAGCTTACTTATGTGTGTGTATGAGAGAGTGTGTGTGTATGTGTGTATTCTTATTAGGATTAGCTTTAGTTTTTAACATAACATAGAAAATGAAGAACAATGTGTAAAATTTCGTTTACAATTTATCAACTCTGCGCCTTTAATTTCAGGTGTTTCTTCTTTCTAGTTTTCTGTGTCAATCATATAGCTAGATACGGCCCACAAGCATCTCTTATTCAGAAAACCGCAAAATGTAATGAATTTTTTTGTTCCTCTCCTCTCCTCCCCCCTCCCCTCCCCTCCCCTCTCCTCCTCTCCTCTGTTGCCCAGGATGGAATACAGTGGTTCGATCTAGGGTTACTGTAATCTCCGCCTCCTGGGATCAAGCAGTTCTCTTGCCTCAGCCTCTCAAGTAGCTAGGATTACATGCACCCACCACCAAGCCTGGTCTTTTTCTTCCTTTTTTTTTTTTTTTTGGTACTTTTAGTAGAGGCAGGGTTTCACTATGTTGGACAGGCTGATTTCCAACTCCTGACCTCAAATGATCGTGCTGAGATTATAGGCGTGAGCCACCATGCCCTGCCAAGATTTAATGAATTTGATTAAGATTTGGTATCAATCTTGCTGAGATATTCAGGAGGAAAATTGTGAAATGGAATCCAATTCTATTCACAAAGAGTTTTTCTTAATGCTTCAGAAGCAACTCTGACTGTTAGGGTTGGGGTCTTACAGGGCAAGTACAAATGCTCCTACTCTTAAATCCTCAGTACGGCCGGCAGGGAGAACATCCTTGTTGAATTTTTCACCATGCGCTAAAAGGGTGGGGAGTACTCGGCAAGAAGCATCCAAACATCAACTTCATTACAAACAGCAAATTGAGCAGCTGTGGGAGAGAAAGTTCAATTGGGGCATAAAAGATCCATTCACTGATTTCAGAAAAGCTATTTCTGAAAATGCACAATAAGTATATAGCACTGGAGTGGCAAAACAAGTGTAAGTCAAATACAGAAAGCTATGATAAGCAAGAGAAACAATAAACAGGACCTAAGATTCATTCGCACACATGTAGATCAGGCAGCAGCACAAGTAACGGATACTCGGTTCAGCACTGTTTGCATTGGTGGTTGTTTTTGTTAAAATGTTTAATCCATGTCCCAGAAACTTAAGATTTCACCTCCTTAAAAGAGACTTTAAAAAAAGTCTCAAGTAACAATGAATGGAATTAACAGATTTTAACAGTCATTTTAGTGTCTTAAAAATAGAAAAATATTTTTAGGAAGATAAAACAGAGCAAGAATCATCCTTTGCATCACCATCTAGAAATCACACTGTTGTTTTCCTTTTCTTTTCCTTTTCTTTTGAGACAGAAACTCAACTTCCCAGGCTGGAGTGTGGTGGCGTGATCATGGCTCATTGCAACCTCTCCCTCCTGGGCTCAAGTGGTCCTCCCACTTTGGCCTGTCTATTTTGTTTAAGTGCATATACTTATCAATTCCTTAAAGGTAAATATCATTCTTCATAGCTACTGTTAAAGCATGAAAAACGGAAAGGTTTTACAAACATGTCTCTATCTTATAGCTGCAGTGTATCATCATTAAAGAAGGAATGAACATACATTGAACATAGGAACAATTAAACTTTCTAGATAAATGGAACTAAATCATTTCAGTTTCACATGATGACAAATTTAAGAAAAGCGAGAAAATTAAATAGTATAAAAGGAGAACGTGAGAGACTAGGGAGAGAAAAAATAAATGAGAGAAGGTAGTGACCATTAAGATCAAGAAGCAGAAGATGGAGACAGGCAAAATGCTGACCTCTTGATGTGGTCCAGGTCTGGACTTTGGGGATCTGTCCCAATATCCCCCACCAACATCTTTTGCAGTCTAGTACATCTACACACAAATGCTAGGAAAACATACGTCTGTCAAAGGCCAATGTTTTTCTAGACCAGGAACATTTTTTAGGCCTTCAGGTGGACAGAGTTGCATCATGTCTCTTTCAATCATTTTTATAGATTTCAACAACACTGAAATAATCAGCATTCAGCAAATGTAGCCAGGCTTGTTTCTAATCTTGGATTCTGTGCTTTAATTTTATTGACACCCCTCACTGTCAACCACCCTCAGAAGAGACCTTATAAAAAATTATGGCCCGTTGTGGTGGCTCATTCCTGTAATCCCAGCACTTTGGAAGACCAAGGCAGACGGATCACGAGATCAAAAGGTTGAGACCATCCTGGCCATGATGAAACCCTATCTCTACGAAAAATACAAAAATTAGCTGGGTGTGTTGGCCTGCGTCTGTAATCCCAGCTACTCAGGAGGCTGAGGCAGGAGAATCACTTGAACCCGGGAGGCAGAGGTTGCAGTGAGCCGAGATTGAGCCATTGTACCCCAGCCTGGCAACAGAGGCTCTGTTTAAAAAAAAAAAAGCCTCAGTTTCCTAGGGCTGCTCTAACAAATTATCACAAATGTTGTAGCTAAAGACAACACAAAAGTGTTATCTTACAGTTTAGGGGGTCAGACATCTAAAATGGGTTTCATTAGGTTAAAATCAACAGGACTGCATTCCTCCAGGAGGCTCTGAGAGACTCTGGTCCATTCTTTTCCAGCTTCTGGAGGCTTCTCTCATTCCTGGGCTTAGGGCACTGTCCACCAACTTCAAAGCCAGCAATGGCGAATGTAGTCTTTCTCACATCGAATTGCTCTGCCAATCACTGTCCTGCCTTCCTCTTTCACTTGCGAAGATCCTTGTGTTTCTATTGGGCCTATCTAGATCATCTAAAATAATCTCCCACCTCAGGATCCTTAACCTAATCCCTTTTGCCATGTAAAATAACATGTCCACAGGTTTCAGGGATAAGACAGCAACATCTTGGGAAGCCATTATTCTGCCTACCTCAAATTAAAATTGTATTCTGTGATTATTTTTCAAAAGAATAAACTTAGCCAGGAGCAGTGGCTCATTCCTGTAATCTCAGCACTTTGAGAGGCCAAGGTAGGTGGATTGCTGGAGGTCAGGAGTTAGGAGACAAGACTGGTCAACTTGGCACAACCCCATCTCTACTAAACAAAAATAGAAAAAATAGCTGGAATGATAGCGTGCCTATAATCCCAGCTACTCAGCAGGCTGAGGCAAGAGAATCACTTGAATCTAGGAAACAGAGGTTGCAGTGAGCTGAGATTGTACCATTGCTCTCCAACCAGGGCAACAGAGTGAGACTCCATCTTAAAACAAACAAAAAGAATAAATTTATAAATTCAAATATTTTTCTATGTGATATAAGCAGAAATCAGAAAGCATTATGACCACCCAAGAATCATAAAATCTTTAGTAGGACCAATAGGTTAACATTTTTCCTATTGGAGGGAGCTTTTCTTTGACATGTAAAGCTTTTCGTGTCCTTTGGATGAACCTGGAAACCATCATTCTCAGCAAACTGACACAAGAACACAAAATCAGACACCACCTGTTTTCACTCATAGGTGGGTGTTGAACAATGAGAACACATGGACACAGGGAGGGGAGCATCACACACTGGGGTCTGTCAGGAGGAAATAGGGGAGGGACAGTGGAGGGTGGGGAGTTGGGAGAGATAGCATGGAGAGAAATGCCA
>CAUYQU010028100.1:0-33962 GCA_963574635.1 Cheracebus regulus
TCATATCACCATCATCATCATCATCACTATCCCTGTCATCACCATCATCACCATCACTATCATATCACCATCATCATTATAATCACTATCCCTGTCATCATCACCATCACCATCATCACCATCACCATAATCACCATCACCTTCATTGTGGTCATTTTCATCAGTGTTGTTATCATCCCTGTCATTGTCATCATCATCTTCATTATCATCAAGGTGACAATGATTGTGGTTTTGTTCCCATCCCAGAGAGATCTGAAGATGCTAATGACGTCCTTGCCTCTGTTTATCTCCCAAGTCCGGCCTGCAAGGGAGGCTGCTAATCTGGCTGCTGAGTGTGCCAGATCCATAGGATCCACGGATCAAGTGGCTCAACCCCCTGAGATCCATGTGCTGGCATTTGTCTGTGGGGTCCAGGGGTAGGTCTTCCCACCACCAGGACACCAGGCTGGGTAAGCAGGCTGTATGGGGACAGCTTGAGGGTCAAGGCTGTGAAGCTGCAGTGACTGATGTGGGGTCTGCTGATGGGGAGCGGATGCCTGTGCAGGTGGTGTGGGGCTTACCCTGCTTCTGCTCCCTTCCTCCCTCCCTTCCTCTTTCTGTGTTAGGTTTGCAGCTCCCGTTAGTTCTTAAGTGGAGAAATTGAGAGTGCAAGTTGTATTTCCCAAGTCTGGAGCTCAGGGAGAGGCTGTTGCTAGAGGTGTGAACTTCTAGGACTCTCAGCAAGGAGCTGAAGTTTGAGCCGTGGTCTTGGTGAGACTTCGAGGGAGGATGTAGACAGAATGGAGAGGAAGGCAAGTCTCGGAGCTGGAAGGAGATGAGAGGGCAACAAAAGGCCTCTGAAAGACTGGCTGCCAAGGTGGGGGCGAGCCCGGTGAGTGGGGGGGCCACCTGCAGGACGCGGTGCTGCAAGGAGAGGAGGCCACCCGTGTCACAGGCTGTGAGAGATCAGGAGAATGGGGACTGAGACTGCTGGCTGGCTTGGTGGCCCTCATAGATGTGAGCCACTGGGATCTTGGTGGCCAGTGGGGTGGGGCAGGGAGGAAGCAGGCTGCTGACAGTGGCTGAAGGACATGGGAGGAGCAGCTGGGACTGCGATGATGGACAGTTCTTTCCAGAAGAAGAGCAAAGAAATGGGGACAGTAGCTAAAGAGAGATGTGGGTGAGGAAGAACAGCACAAAGAAATAACTGAACATCAATAGCAGGCATGAGCAGAGGGGGAACTTGTAGTGCAGCGGAGGGAGGCCAGTTGCTGGAGCAACACATGGGCTTTTCCTTCTCTCATTTCTTCTCAAAATGGTCTTTTCACTCTTGGTTTTCAGTCCTTTGACTATGATGAGCTGAGTTTGTGTGTGTGCGTGTGTGTGTGTGCGTGCATGTGCGTGCATGTGCGCTTAGTATTTATTCTTTTTGGGATTCACTGATGTTCTAGGATCTGTAATTGACATTTTCTTCCATACGTTGAAAAATGTTTGACCATCATTTCTCCAAATACTTTTTGGTGCTCTTTTTCATTCTCTTTTCTTTTTTGATTCCAGTAACACACATCCTAGGCCATCTGAGACCTTTGTGAAGTACTGCTGAGGTACTCAATGAGGAACATGGAGGCATTGTTCTCAAGTATTAGTTTTGTAATTATTCAGATGCAACAAGGTCAACAGACCAGGAGACGACTGCCTTTGAAATGGTTTGTTACTCACAGTTCCCAGGAGGAGGGGTCACGCCACACCATGCAGGGCCACACAGGGCAGCACCTGGGCTGGCCAGGAGGCAGAAGGAGTGAAGGAGAGCATGAGAAGGCCAGGCCAGGCAAGCAGGCTGAGGATTGGCTCATTTCAGTCACTTTGGTGGGCTCTGGGGCACAGGTGCTGTCTCTAGGTGTCTGGTACCTGGCCCTGGGGTAATCAGGGTGGGACCTGTGGCCCATAGAGGAGGGGGCGCAGGGGTGCAGGCTCTGGATCAGCTGCTGGTTTGCACATGGAAGGTGTGGTCCAGCGTTTCTGCTCTCTAGGAACTGGCTAGGCCTGGGAGGTGGAAGGGCAGCTTCTCCAGGGTCAGCAGGGTCCCAGTGTCAAAAAGAGATGCGTAACACATATTTTTCATGTTCTAGAAATTGTCAATCTCTTTGTTCTCCAGATGACATAGAAATTGTCTGTCTTTAAGCTGCGGACTCTCCTTCTGTCTCTAATCTGTTGTTAAACCTATCCAGTGATTTAAAACAATTCAGCTGTTATACTTGTCAGCTCTGGAATAACGCTGTAAACCCTGGACGTATTTATAACTGCTGACTTAAAGTGATTTTTCTGTTTCTTTGTTTGGCTGGTCATGTTTTGTTGTAAACTATACATTGTAAATGGTGCCTTGTGGAAACTCTGGATTCTGTTATCTTCCTCTGGGAAGTGCTGATTTTTGTCCCAGCAGACTGGGCAGATCTTGGTTTTATGCTTTGTTGAAACGGGTCCTGGAGGCCCATGGTGTTTTCCAAGCCTCTACTTTGGTGACACAAAGTCCCCACACTCTGTCTCCCCTGGGGACCTGGGGGCTCAGTGCTGGTGTTTTGAGGATGTGTCTGGAGCAGGGTTCTGAGCATGGCTGCGTCTCAGCTGCCTGCTCCCCTGCCAGGCTCACCCCTCCACTCGGGCTGGTCCTGAGCTCCATCACCTTCCAGCATTGCTGACTGCTAAGCTCTCCATCTTGCCTTTGCCCTGGATGAGGGTATTTGGTCCTGCCCTCTGCATGCAAGGCCCCGCGAGGAGACATGAACCCCACACTCCCCTCTGGATGCTCTCTCTGGAATCCTGTCCCCCACAATCCCACCCCTCCAGTGCCTCAGCGCTGGTGTCTGCCTCCTGGGCTCAGCTCACTGCCACACCCTGCCCGGGCTCCACTCCTGCGAGAGTGGTGGGAAAATGGTCCTGGGCGGAGAGCTGGGCCGGCTGTGACACTCATCTCACTGGCTTCCATTGTCTTTGGGATCGCAGTCCCGTGCTGCCTGCACCAACACCTGAAGACCTTCACCTCGTCCATTCCTCCAGTGCTGGAGCTGATTATGCGGGAGGAAAATGCAGAGGCGGCTGGGGCCAAGGCATGGTTATTCTGATAACCACGGGTGCTGAGGTGGGCACAGAAGGAAGTGGGGACAGGAGAGGAAGCGTAAAGTGTCACTGGTTCAATGAGGACTCGAGGTCCTTGTTGGGAGGAAGGCTGGGGGCTGTGAGTTGCAGAGGGTGGGAGTGCGGGGCATGGCAGGGCAGTGGTCACGGAGCGGATGCTGGAGGCGGGGCTGTGGGTGATGACAGGACCCAGCTGCAGCCTCTGGAGGAGACGACGGTCACTGGGTCAGGCGGGTCAGGGGACAGATGGACTGGCGGTCCCACGATGCTCGGAGTCCGCAAGCGCGTTGGCTGGCAGGGGTTGCCGTAGCCAATAGCACAGGTGGATGAGGAAGAGCAGAAATGAACCTTCTCACGATGTCGGAGTCTGAGGCCTCGGCGTCACAGGCTGGTGTCCTCTGCGGCCTCATCCTGGGCTTGCAGACGCCGCCCCCTCCCTGCGTCCTCAGGTGGCCCCTGTGCCCATGTCCTCATCTGTTCCTGTCAGGACACCTGTCGGATGCAATCATGCCGCCCTCACGACCTCCCTCTAGTGTAATCAGCTCTTTAACAAGCCGATCACAAATGCAGTCCCATTCTGAGGTCCTGGAGTCTGGGGCTCTGGTGTCTGAACTTTGGGCCTCCCAGTGAGTGGCCCAGAGCAGAAGCCATCAGCGAGTGAGTGACAGGCAGCAGCCGTGGCGGGGGGCCAATCCTGAGCTGGAGCTGGGGCTGTGGGGGGCCTGAAGGACAGTAGGGGGTCCGGGGAGAGCCAGATGCCAGCTGTAGGGAGAAGGCAAAGACTGCCATGTGCGTGGCCGAAGAGGATCTCGGTCCTGGTTGGGAGGGAGGCTGGGGGCTTCGAGTTGCAGAGGGCGGGAGTGCGGGGCGTGAGGTAGCCCTCGGGCCCCCGAGAGTGTGGTGGCCTCTGCCATGCACCGTATGAGCCTCTGATGGATGCCCCGTAAGAGAGTGGTGCCCACGCCACAGCCACCTCCACTGCCAGGGACCCCTCCGGTGGACACATCAGCTTCTCCTCTGGGAAGGGGCAAGTTTCGTGGCTGGACCAGATGGCCCTGAGTGAGCAGGGCTGCGTTGTCTTTGGAGAAGTTTCCTCCTTAGGCCTCAGTTCATCCTCTGTGTAATGGGGGTGATTGTCCATGCATTTTCTGGCTGCTCCGGGTTGGAACTGGGCTCCAGGGAGGCCATGGGGTGTTTCTTGAAGACTGAAGCCGTGCTCGAGGCTGTGACCCGTGCAAGACAGGGCCTGAGGGAAACCCCGGGCTGAGTGCGTCTATTTCAGGCTGGCCGGGTGTCTGGGACACTGTCTCAATCTCTTTGGCTCAAGCTGGTGGTCACGAAGTGACGTCCTGTGCCTAAGTTCTTTTGGATGGGTCTGCAGGCCATAGCACGGGTGTCAGGAGGCCCTTGGCACTGCCAGCAGGCAGGGTGGGCGTGCGGAGAACAAGGCCACATGGGGAGTTCTGGAGAGTGGCCCCAAACATGGGTGGAGGTGTCCTCTGAGCTGGCCCTGAAGGCTAGGGGGGTGGGGCTGTGGTTGGCCTGGGCCCTGCAGGGGAGGGAGCTGGTGAGTCCTGGGCCAGGGCAGGGCAGGGGGCAGAGCTATGAGGGAGAAAGGAGAAAGGGTGTGGGGAGAAAGCAAGGGGCTGGGAGTGTCCAGGCCTTGGAGGCGATGGGGTTGGGGGCAGCGCTGAGACGGGGTGTGGGGGGCTGCCCCTCTAGCCAGGAGGAGAATGCTTTCATAGTGGGAGGAAGGAGAAAAATGACTTTGAGCTTCCGGCAACTTCAGCAATCAGCTCCTTGTCAAGCAAATAAAATGCTTTTTAATGTCCAGATTAATGATCGCTCAGCACGGTGCGAGCCTGATGGCAGCTTCCTGGTGGTCCACATGGAAGTCCTCACCGCAGGCGCTGGTAAAGTGGGACCCTGGGGTGACAGTGACACCCTGTTAGTCACCTCTCTGCATGTGCCAGAGAGAAGCCCAGACACACATACTGGGCCTGACATGGGGGTTATTTCTGCCCCGAGGAGGCAGGAAACCGCAGAGGAGGCAGCTTCCAAGGTCGGGGGCATTGGGTGGCCTGGCCCGGGAGGGTGCTAGACGGCCGTGGGACAAGCCCCATCCCAGGCCTTGGGGATGCTGAGTGAGAGCCTCTGTGTGGGCAAGGAGGCTGGGGCTGGCCAGTGCACTCACCCAGAAACGCCGGAGCGGCCCTACACCATGCAGCCTGGAGGATCCTGGGACCTTGAGTGGTGACAGTGGCTGCTGATTTTCACCTTGAATTAAGCAGAATACATTAAATAAGAGAACAAAGTCGATTCTTGTTTTGATGCTTATTTTACTGCTAAACGCAACACCCATACAGAAAAGCACGTGCATCATACATGTACAACAGGATGTGTAACTTCGGAGCCCGCATCTGTGCGCTGCTGTCAGATCACCCCGTAGAGTCCCCCGGCCCCACCCCCCTCCCTGCACCCTTCCAGCAGAGCCCCCCACCTGCCGTCACTCCTGCCTCCTCCCTATCTGGGCAACACTCTGTCCTCGCAGCGCTAAACAAGCTGGTGTAGCTCCCCGCGCCTGGGAGCTTTATGTAAATGGAATAAAACGAGGTGATTGCTTTGTTTCTTGTTCCTTTCACCTGCCGTTCTGTCTGATGTGCAGCCAACCTTGATAATGTTGCATCTTCCTGCACAGGGGCATGAAATCATCTCGGTCTGTGGAGTTCTTCGTTTCTGCAGCTGTAGTCCATCGGCTTCCTCGGCTCCCTTGGCTCCACCACGTTCCATCGTTCCATCGTACGAACATACCACAGGCTCCTCACCCGTTCTGCTGCCGACGAACACTCAGGTGGCTTCCGCACTGGCAGAGGGGCCTGGGCCACTGCGAACCCTCACCCCAGTGCCCGCCTGTCCTAGGCTCCCTCCCCAGGAGTGGAGTTGCCGAGCCATGAGCTGGGTGCCTCTTCAGCCCTTTTAGATAATGCCAATCTGGTTTTGCTTCCAATTAATAGACTACTTTTTGGAGCTGGGTTTGGTGGCTCACACCTGTGATCTCAGCACTTTGGGAAGCCAAGGTGGGCAGATCACCTGAGGTTGGGAGTTCAAGGCCAGCCTGGCCAGCATGGTGAAACCCCGTCTCTACTGAAAAAAATACAAAAATTAGCTGGGCCTAGTGGCACATGCCTGTAATGCCAGCTACTCAGGAGGCTGAGGCAGGAGAATGGCTTGAACCCAGGAGGTGGAGGTTGCAGTGAGCCGAGATCATGCCACTGCACTCCTGCCTGGGCAATGGAGCAAGACTCTGTCTCAAAACAAAAAACAAAAAAGACTATTTGTTGAGCAGTTGTAGGTTTATATTTAAAAGAATTCTTCCTTGAGGGTGTCTGGGCAGCTCTGGGCTCTTTATGCTGCAGTTCACATCGGAGTCAGTTTGTTAAGCTCCCCAGAAACACAGGACCAAGTCCTGTTGGGGTTTTGGTTGGGATATTATTGAAGCAAAGCAGTCTGGGAAGAACTGGTGTCTTTGCAAGGTTGTGTCTTGCAGTCAGGAGCATGTTTGGTCTTGTATTTGATGTTCCTTATTTCCGTCAATACAATTTTTAGTCTCAGATAAATTTGTTAGGTATATTCCTAGATGCCCAATATTCTTTGATGCTTTTAAACTACATTTTTTACATGTTTGTTGATGTAGAAATATGATTTGAATTTGTTTTTTTCTGATTTTGTTGTTCATTTTTGTCTCATTGTGTTGCATTTTGGACAATATCTTTAGATCGGTTTTCTAGTTTATCTTTCTTTAGCTGTCTAAAATTTTCTGTTAAAACTTGTGCATCGGGTTCTAATTTTTGGCTATTTTCAGTTTTAAATATTTTTATTTGGTTCTTTTCCAAATCTTCTCTGACATGTTTTACAGTTTTCAGTCTCCTGTACATATGTTTGAATTTTTTGAATCTTTTAAACTTAGCAAGCATCATTATTTGACACTATCTGACCTTCTGCTTATAGTTCCAAAACCTGAAGTCTTTGTGCATCTGTTTCCATTGTCTTTTGATTTTTACTGGCTCTTGATTGTGAATTTAATTTTATTTTGTGTGTGGTTATCTTTGTGTGCTGGAGATTGTATTTGAAAAAGTATTTGTAAGAATAATTTGAGCCTTAGGATGATAATACCTTCCTAAGGTTTTTTTTTTTTTTTTGAGACAGAGTTTCACTGTCACCCAGGCTGGAGTGTAGTGGCGTGAGCTCAGCTCACTGCAACCTCCACCTCCCGGGTTCAAGTGATTCTCCTGCCTCAGCCTCCCAAGGACCTGGGATTACAGGCACCTGTCACCCTTCCTGGCTAATTTTTGTATTTTCAGTAGAGGCAGGGTTTCACCCTGTTGACCAGGATGGTCTTGAACTCCTGACCTCAAGTGATCTGCTTGCCTCGGCTTCCCGAAGTGCTGGGATTGATTGCAGGTGTGAGCACCGCACCCAGCCGACAGTACCTTTCTATAAGGATGATGTTGATTTGCTTTCTTCAGGTGCCTAGCAGGGCACTACCCATCTGGAAGTATTTTATGTGGCGCTTAAGCCTTGAGATTTCCTTGACCAGGACCACTGAGGTCACCATCACAAATGACAGGCCCACACAAAGACTGGTTGACCTCTGACTCACCCGTGGCATTCAGGCTGAGAGTCGGGGCCATGTCAGAATCCTCCCTCTTACCAACTCTGGGCTTTGGCTCTGCTGTCCCTAATGCCATGCTTTATTAAATAATTTTAAATATTTAATATCACATATAATATAATATTGTCTTTAGTAAAAATTATTCAATAATTAATAACTGGGTCTTCAGATAAAAGGCAGTTTTGAGCTGTAGCCGTTGCCAGTTCCCATGGTGTAAACATTCCCACCATGGCTGACTTCAAGTCAGCAACGCAACAGCACTGAGTGTGGGATTGGAAAGACATGCCCATGGCTGGCTCCCGAGAGTCCTCCGAGCCACGCTGGTTCCCCTCGCCTGCTGCTGCGGGGGCTGATGGGTGCCACCGCCATTCCTGAGGCTCCCGAGTTCTTTCAAGCAGAAGGAGCTGACTTTTGCTTATGTTCTGCAATCCTCCTGGGCTTACTGGCTGGGCTCTCGCCTCCTCCAGGGTTTTGGTCTGGGAATGCGTTCTTTACTACCTGATTTGTTCTTTTCTGCTTAAAGAAGATTGATTTTTTTTTTTTTTTAGACGGAGTTGCTCTGTTGCCTAGGCTGATTGCGGCTCACTGCAACCTCTGCAGACCCCAGGTAGGTGTCACCGCGTTAGGCTAGGTTTTATTTGCATTTTTGGTAGTAGAGATGGGGTTTTGCCGTATTGTCCAGGTGGTCCTGAACTCCTGGCCTCGGGTGAGCCACCCGCCTCAACCTCCCAAAGTGTTGGGATTACAGGCATGAGCCATCATGCCTGGCCAGTTGAGATTTTAATCCAGCTTTTCTAGTTGTGTTCAGTGGAAGAGCTGGTCCTAGTCACTAATCTGCTATTACTGGACACAGACATCTATTTTCTCTTGTAAGGACAGGAAAAGCAGAAAGTATAGAAAAGGAAGGAAAAAGCAACCATCTCTCAAGAGTGCTGTGGCCCAACAGGAGCACTGCTGCGCGCTGGGGAGGTGTCCCCTATCTTATTCTTCTGGAATGTGTAGCAGCCAGGCAGGGCCCCTGCTGCCGCGGGCAGTTGTGTACATGGAGTCAGCGGGTCACGGCGGCCCCTGGCCCTGACAGAGCTTCTCAGCCTCCTGGAGCCTCTGTCCCCTCAGCTGCTGAAGGAACACATGTCCTGCCCTTCTCAAGTTACCCCGCACAGAGGTGACTCCGGTTCTGCAGTCCTGGCTCCGTAGCTGCTCAGCAAACGTCAGCAGGCCCAGAAGCAAGGCTCTGCCACCGCCGCAGGGTGAATGCAAATGTCCCCATCGTAAATGGCCACGGGGCCAGGCCCGCAACCTTGGATGCCCAGGATCAGACCAGCTGTCAGCCGCTTTGGAATCTGGGCTTATGGGAGACCCGGGCCTCATAAATGTCAAAGCATGCATTCTTGGCAGCCCGGGAGTCGGAAAATGTGTCTCTGAGGGGAGCATTCCTTCCATGTGCACAGCTGCCCGGCTCATGGTTTTATCCTGGAGCCATAATTAGTCCTCTCCCCTGACCCTGAATTCCTGCCCCGGCCAGAAGCATGCTGTGGCCCCGGGGCCAAGGCTCCTCCTGGTCAGTGGCCTTCTGCTCTCCTGCAGCTGCGGCAGGGGGAAGAGCTGTTGGGAATGGGAGGGGGGCCTGGAGGGACGAGGACGGGCTGGGGAGGGCTCCCGAGGCAGCAGACACTGCGGGCTCTGGGCACTGTGTGGCTGTGGAGTGGGGCACGTGCTGCAGGGCTCCCAGCCTCTTGGGGTCCTCTCTGTGCCGAAGTAGAGCCTGTTCCCCTCCCTGAGCAGGTGTGAGCAGACACACGCCCCCTGCCCTGCATGGGAGGTGAACAGTCCACTAAGTGGGGAGGTCAGGGTCAAATGCCTGGCCTTCCTACACAGAATGGCCGCTCAGGCCCAGGACAGTGGGTGGTCGTCGGAAAGCCTGTCCCTGCCCATAGAGGGTGGTTCCCAGTTCCCAGTGACACAGCCTGGCCTGATCCTCTTACAGCCACCCAAGGCAGGACACAGAGCAGGAGGCTGAGGCTGGTGTGAGGGAATGGAATGCAGCAAGGGGACACCCCAACCTTGCCCTAGCTACAGACAGGTGAGGACTTCTCCCTCACCTGGCATTTTCCACTGTATTCTGAAGAGTGGGTGACACTCACCTCAGGGTGGATCCAGGATGGGTTCCTGGGTTTCCTGCAGTCTACAGTGGCCATCCTCATTTCCTCTGGCTAGCCACAGCCTAGGATGGAGAATGCACCATGATCACTGACACTTGGCACCCTCCTCCAGCCTCGATGGCCTGGCAGAGCCAGTGGGGACATAGCAATAATGCAGGTGGCAGTAATAACAGCAGCTGAACCACCTGAGCACCATCCTGACCAGGCACAGCCTGAGCTCTGTCAACAGTCAAGTCCATCTGGTCTCTCAGTGGCCTTCAAGTGGCTCTATTAACCTCATTCTCTGAAGGAGAAAAACAAGGCAAGGGGATTTAAATAATTTACCCAAGGTCAGGTACCTTCATAAAGGCTGAAGCAGGAGTCAGATGATAGTGTCTGGGTGGAGATCCCATATTCTTACCCCCAACTCTGAGCCATCTGCTGTACAGCATCTATTTGCTGAGTGGAAGGTATGTGACCTGAACCATGTTTGTTTCTGGTCCAGAGCTCTTTCCTCAGGGCCCTGGGACATTCATGTTTAGTGTACAGTGGTATGTGTATGCCGAGTTCCTGTATTAGGCCAGCCACGTAGTCAGCACAGATTGCTAAAAAAATAACTGAATAAGGATAAATGCTTGAGGGGATGGATATCCCATTTTTTAAAAAAGAAAACACAAGTTGAACATCTGACCAGTTATAATGGTATAAAAAATAATAAGGACAAAATATAAATAAAAGATTATAAGCAACAACAACAAAAAGCATAACTGGATAAAAGGAAAAAAACCTCATTCCATGACGAGGAAACTAAGGTTCTAGGGAGCCAGTAAGTAGGGTCTGGGGTCCTGGCTGAGCCCTAGCAGTTACATTTTCCACAGAAGGACAGCAAGGGCAGAATGAGCACCTGGGAGAGGCTTACTTGAAGTCCCCTTGCCATCAGGGGCAAGGGTGGCACCTACCTCTCTTTGGACAGGGCCCTGATCCTGCCTGATGGGGGCTGTTGGGGCTGCTGCTGAGCAGACTCCTAGGCTGATTCCTAGACCTGATTTTTTTCCCTTTTATCTTTTTTGAGACAGAGTCTCCCTCTGTTGCCCAGGCTGGAGTGCAGTGGCAAGATCTCCGCTCACTGCAACCTCCGTCTCCCAGGTTAAAGCATTTCTCCTGCCTCAGCCTCCTGAGTAGCTGAGACTACAGGTGCCCGCCACCATACCCACCACCATGACCAGCTAATTTTTTGTATTTTTAGTAGAGATGGGGTTTCACCGTGTTAACCAGGCTGGTCTCCATCTCCTGACCTCGTGATTCGCCCACCCAAGCCTCCCAAAGTGTTGGGATTACAGGTGTGAGCCATTATGCCCTGCCTGGACCTGATTTTCACTGATGCTGCAATGACCTCAGCAGAGCGCCTTTGCTCCCTGATGGGATTGACATGCAGCTCAAGCACACTGCATCCTTGTGGGGTGGGGGAGATGCACAGACCCTGGTAGAATGCAAGAGAAGCCTGCTTAATGCGTTGACAGGAAGTGTCAATGTCCAGCAGAATTGCAGCGCAGCCCCTCCTGGGAGGCAGGGGTTGGGCAGTCGGGGCAAGTGTTGGCCTTGCCTCCTGGGCTACTCCCAGGATGACCACTGGCATGACCTGGATGAGGACTTTGGCTAGCGTTGAGGCTATTTCCTAGTGCAGAGACAGCCCTAGGCACAGGCCAGCATTGCCTCAGTGCAGGGCTGGGCGGGAGGGAGACAGGCAGAGAGCAGGGGAGAATGAGCCATCTCTGTTCCCTCAGATGGGCTGCCAAGGCTCAGAGGTCTTATGGTGATGGCTGCCTTCCCGGACCTGCTCCTGGTCAGGCTAAGAGACTGGTCCAGGGAAGGGCTTTCACAGCACTCTGCAGTGTGCAAGATGCCGTCTCTGCCCTGGGCCCCTCCAGAGGAGCTGGGGCCATCGGGTGTCCTGGTCGGGGACACAGGAGGCCTGCAGTGCCCTCTTGCTGTGGGGTGTGTGCCAGTGTGAGCTGGTGGAAGTGTGTACATGTGTGAGTGGCGAGTGTGCTGTGCATTGGTGTGTGTGACCGTGTGTGTGTGTGACCGTGTGTGTGTGTGCATGTGTGTGATTGTCAGTGTGTGACTGTGTGTGTGACTGTGACTCAGTGTGTGATGTGTGACTGTGTGCGTGTCTGAGTGTGTGTGTATGTGTGTGTGTCTGTGTGAATGTGTGTGTGCGTGTTAGTATGTGTGTGAATGAGTGTGTGTGGGTGCCCGAGTGTTAGTGTGTGAAAGTGTCTGAATGAGTGGTGCTCGTGATTGTGTGTGTGAGTGTAAGCATGTGTGTGATTGTGTGTGTATGAGTGTGATTGTGAGTAAATGTATGACTGTGTTAGTGTGTGTGTGAATGAGTATGTCTGTGTGAATGAGTGTGAGTGGTGTTAGTATGTGTGTGATTGTATGTGTGGATGTGTGTGTGTCAGCATGTGAGAATGAGTGTGTTACTGTGTGTGTCCGTGTGTGAGAGCATGTGAGAATGTGAGGGTGTGAGTGTGTGTGTGCAAGTGTGTGAGAGCATGTGTGGGTGTGTGAGCATGTGAGTGAGCATGTGTCAGAGCATATGTGAGTGAATGAGTGAATGTGAGTGTGTGTGTGTGTAAGCGAGTGTCTTAGTGAGTGGATGTGTGTGCGTGTATTTGTGAGTGAGCTTGAGTCAGTGTGTAAGCATGTGTGAGTATGTGAGTGAGTGTGTGAATGAGCGTGTGAATGCAAGTGTGTGAGCATGTTAGTGAGCATGTGTGTGAGCAAGTGGGTGGGTGTGTGTGAGCAAGTGTCTGTGGGTGTGATTGTATGTGTGTGAGCAAGTGTCTGTTAGTGCATAGGTGAGTGTGAGCGTGATTGTGTCTGAGTGTGTGTGTGAGCGTGTGTGAATGAGTGTGAGAGCGAGTGAATGTGGGTGCGTGTTTGTGTGTGAGCATGTTAGTGTGTGCATGTGTATGTGAGCGTGAGAATGACAGTGCGAGTGAGCGTGTGTGAGCGTGAGTCAGCGTGTATGTGAATGTGTGAGTGAATGCGAGTGTGTGTGACTGTGTGGTTGTGTGTGCATGTGTGTGAGTGCATGTGTGAATGTGAGTTTGTGTGTGAGAGTGTTTGAGTGTGTGTCCCCGAGGAGGGGACAGATGGCTGCAGAGGGCTCCGCTCTGGACTCTGTGAGCACGAGTCTGTGAGCTGGGACCTCCTGGAGCAGTGGCCCAGGGCTATGTGCTTGGGGTGGGGAGAGGCCCCGGCCCCTCCAGCGGCTCCCGGCCCTATGTGGGTCCTGCAGCCTGCGGTGTGGGTGGGAGATCGGTCCTGCGGGCCATGTGATGTCTTGGGGAAGAGCTGCATTTCCAGGCTGCAGGGGGCTTTGGGGTGCTGACTGCCGAACAAGGGGCTCCCTGCACTGTGGTCACCTGTGGCAGCAACGCCATGGGAGGACAGGGCCTTCGGGGGCTGCTGGGCCCTGCTCACCCTTTCTGGGCAGCCTGAGCCGGGAGGTCAGGTTGGGGGTGCTAGGATCCCAGATTCAGCCCCAGGAGGCTTCCGGGCTGCCATGCTTACTCCAGCCCCACTCCTCACAAGGGCTCTGAGGGAGAATGAGCAGCAGCTGCCCGATTTGCAATTTGTAATTTGTTCTGTGGCAGAGCTGCAGCTCTCAAAAGCCTCGGTGAAAGCATCCAGGAATCTGACAGCGTGAGACGGGGAAAGTCAGCTCGGGGCCCTCCCAGGGCTTACACGGCTGGAACTCCGCGGCCTGCCTGGCAATTTGGATGTCACTGAAATCTGCCCTGTGGATGGACGCTGGTGTCGAGGGTCAGTCCACAGGGCCTGCAGAGGAGGAGGGTAGAGCAAGGTGTCATGGGTGGGCGGGGGCTGGAGAGGGTTAGGGGGCGTGCAGGGAGCAGCTGGCCCCTCCGGTGGCCCAGGGCACCTCTGGAGCGGGAAATACCTGAATAGGGGCTCATGTCCCCACCCAAGGCTGTGTGGAGACCAGGACTCCCCACCAGAAGAGGGGCCATTTTCCGAGCTGCCCGCTCTGCCAAGCAAGCTTGTGGCAGGCTCAGAGCAGACAAATGGACAGGTGTCTGAAGGGGTGGCTTTCTGGTGGCTGCCAGCTCCTCCCTCACGAGGAAACACTGTGCCCTCTGGGGGGTCTGGATCTGGAGGAGTCGGGACACCTGGGCTCTGCTGGGGCTGGCGGCTGGGCTGGCATGCCCCTCTCAGGGGTCAGGCAGTGGCAAGGCCTGCAGAACCTGGGTGTCCTCCCGGTGCCAGAAGGCTGCAGAGAGTGCTGCATGATTTTGTGGGACTGACCACAGCAGAGGATTGCAGTCAGCACCCACACGGCAGACGTGGCTTCTCCCATGTCATGGTGGCTGGAGGGCTGGGTTGTGGTGTGGGCAGGACTGTGGTTGTGGTGTGGACACGGCTGAGTCAAGGCGTGGGTAGGGCTGGGATCATGGCATGGACAGGGCTGTGGTCGTGGCATAGGCAGGGCTGTGGTCAAGGCATGGACAGGGCTGGGTCGTGGTGTGGGCAGGGCTGGGTCATGGCATGGGCAGGGCTGGGATCATGGCATGGACAGGGCTGGGTTGTGGCATGGGCGGGGCTGTGGTCGTGGCATGGGCAGGGCTGGGTCGTGGTGTGGGCAGGGCTGGGTCGTGGCGTGGGCAGGGCTAGGTCATGGTGTGGGCAGGGCTGGATTGTGGCATGGGCAGGGCTGTGGTCAAGGCGTGGGCAGGGCTGTGGTCGTGGTGTGGACACGGCTGGGTCAAGGCGTGGGTGAGGCTGGGATCATGGCATGGACAGGGCTGTGGTCGTGGCATGGGCAGGGCTGGGTCGTGGCGTGGGCAGGGCTGTGGTCAAGGCGTGGGCAGGGCTGCTTTCTCCTGAGGCCTCTCTCCTAGGCCTGTGGACCGCCACCTTCCCTCCGTGTGCATCTCAGTCTTCTTCTTACAAGGACCGCAGTGACCTCATTCCCCCTTAATAACCTGGATAAAGACCCAGGCTCCAAATGCAGTCGCACATTGAGGGCCGCCTTCAGCATATGAATTTGGGAAGATGCAACTCAGCCCAGGAGAGGCGGGAGCTGGCCAGGTGCGCAGCGCGGGGTGTCCAGGAGGCCTGGCCTCCCTGGTAGCCTCCTCCACCTCTGCGGCAGGCACAGGAAGCTTGTGAAGCAAGCACTCCCTGCCTCCAAAGGCGCTTCTTTAGGCTGCGATCCAGAAACTGACCCCCAGGGCCTCCAGTGACCAGCCCTTTCTCCTCAGGATGCTACCACCGACCTCACCATTATCATCATCGGCGTCATTGTCACCTCCATTGGCTGAGCCCCTACCAGCTGCCAGGGCCAGGCAGAATCCTTCTCACAGGCAGCCTCATGCACACACCAGCAGCCCTGGAGGTAGGGCGGCTGTGCCACCACCCCAGAGAAAATTCTGTCAGGAGTGGGGTTGTGCCCATGAGGACCTGGCCAGAGCGAGGGGGCCAGGACCAGGCAGGGCCAGCACCAGAGCCGCAGGCTTGGGCCTCAGCCTGCCGCAGGGACCCAGGCTGGCCTCTCTGCTGCTCAGGCTGAGGCTGAATGTCCCTCACCGGCTGGCAGGCAGGCCGGCAGGCTGCGGGGCTGGGTGCTGGCCTAGTCTGGCTCAGCCCGCCTGCCTGCCAGGAAGGGTGGCCTCAGCTGCCCACCTCAACCCTCGCCAGCGGGAGAGAGGAACCAGGAGAGGCCATGAATGACTGGAACTGCCCACCTGTGACCTGCCAGATGATCATCCGGGTTAAACTGAGATCTGAGTTTCATAAAAGCAAATTAAATAGACATACAGATATATTTTGATAATTAAAAGTTTTGAACCAGCCACTTGCTCAAGTGTAGATCTGATGAATTTGGGCCCATGAGACCCTCTGCCTGGTGGGACAGATGGAGCTGGGAGCAGGAGGCCAGGGGAGGCCAGTTCCCCTCATCCCCCACATCCAGGGGAAGCTGCATGGGCCTGGGTCAGCTCTCTGGCCACATGAGCACCCTGTGTCTGGTGACAGCTCTTGGTAGGCTCTGACCCTCACCATGGGACTGCTCTGCCAGAGTGCTGGGGACCTGCGGTGTCTGGTCAGAGAGCTGGGGGCTGTGGTGTCCGGGCGGGGAGCTGGGGGCTGTGGTGTCCAGGTGGAGAGCTGGGGGCTGTGGTGTCTGGGCTGGGAGCTGGGGGGCTGTAGTGTCCGGGTAAAGAGCTGGGGGCTGTGGTGTCTGCGGGGGAGGTGAGGGGCTGCGGTGTCCAGGTGGAGAGCTGGGGACCTGTGGTCTCTGGGCGGGGAGCTGGGGGGCTGTGGTGTCCGGGCAGGGATCTGGGATCTGCCCCCTCTCGCTGTGGGTGCACCTGCCTGGCACCTGCCCAGTACCAAGTGTCTCATAGGACCCTGCACCAGTCGCGGGCTGGGGATGTTGCCTGCAGCTTTCAATGGGGAAACTGAGGCTCAGAGGTGGGATGGGACTTGCCACCTTGTTTGACTGGCAGGACAGAGATGGGGCTGGATTGGGACGCAGCGTGGCTGGCCCCGAAGTCCTCTCTTTCACGCTCTAAGCGTCAGGCTTCCTCGTGGAGGTTCCTGGGGAGGATGGCTGGGGCTGTGCTGCAGGCCTCCTGGGTTTAGGCCGCACCTGGGCAGGGACCCCTCAGCAGAGACGGCCCCCTGATTTGGTGTAGAGGGACCAGGTGAGCAAGGCAGGGCGGGAGGTACATGGGGCTCTGTGGTGTGGGGGTGGGGCCTGCAGGGGGGCGGTGATGGTGAGGGTGGGGGTGTGAGGGGCAGCTGGAGAGCACGGCCCTGGGCCCTGGGTCCTGCGTGGTCCTGCCGTGGCCTGGTGGGCCCAGGAGACCCAGAGGCCTGGGCTGATCCCTGAGGGCCTGTCTGGTGGAGGTGGCCAAGGGCACCCGGGGTCACGGTGCTGCAGAGGGGGTGTCAGAGGGCGGTGTTGGCAGGACTTCCAAGTGAGGAGGTGAGAACGCCTGGCAAAGGTGGAGGGAGAGGAGGGAGGGGAGAGAGAGGAGGTGAGAAGTGGGAGGGAGGGAGGCCCAGCAGACATCCCCGCCTGGGGCAGTGAGGCTTAGCGACCCTGCCCTGCATGAGGGATTGGACCGGCGATCCTGAGGGCGCGTCCGGCCTCTGCGTGGTCGGGAGCTCGTATGCCCACTCACCCCCTCATTCATTCATTCCTCTCCCGTACGCCCACTCACCTCCTCATTCATTCATTCCTCTATCACCATCCATTCATCCACAGGGCTCGCTGAGGCCTCTGGGAAGTCACTCCAGACTCTGCTGGGGGAGCCTGTGGCTGAGGACCCCCCTCCGCAGACTTCCTCTTGCTTCCCCCACACAGCTGCCCTGGGGCCTGCTGGGCTGGGGCCTACAGTGGGCGTGTGGGGAGCGTGGGGTGCGGGTGGGGCCTCCCACTGCCTGTTGTGGCCTCGCGCCTGCCACCCACCCTTTGTCCACGGCGTTTCCAGCTGCCGTGGCGCCTGCAGCCTCCACTCCTTTCTTCTCTTCTCACCTCCTTTTCCAATGAAGACCAAACCCTGCCTGCCCTCACAGACACCGTCCAGCCTGGCCCCATTGTTGAGTCTCTGCGGTCTCTGCGACGCACCCAGTGGCCTCTGTCTTGGGGGTCTCAGGGCCCCGTCGTGTGCTGCATCCTGGGGAGCCGGAGGGGCAAAGGTGGAGTGAGAGGGGGGAGGGGCGAGAGAGGAGGTGGGCGGGGGCAGCTCTGCCTGGGACCCCCACCTGGGCCTCCGCAACCCCCACCGCCTGTCCTGGCTCTGTTTGGCAACCTAAGGGTGGTGGGGCTTGAGCGTCCCGGGACCTCAGAATTCTGGCTCCTGAAAAGGTGTCCGGGGCATGAAACTCCCTTTGGACACACCCTGGGCCCGCGGTCCCTCTTGGGTGCTCTCAGCCACCAAGGCTGCTGGCACTCCCTTCCTGCCCTCACGAAGGCTGCTGCTCCCGCCTCCTGGCCGCAGAGCCGGGCAGTCAGGAGAGGCCAGAGTGCAGGGTCCTGAGGACACACCCGGCCCCACCAGCTCTTCCGCAGCAGCGCAGAGCGGAGCGTCTTGAAGGGTAAGCAGATTCCTACCTCCGGGGCCCCTCCTCCTGCCCCCGGACTTCTGGGGGGCCCTGACCATCACCTCGTGTTGCAGAGAAGGGCTCCGAAGCCCAGCAGTGCCACCCACCAGTCCGGGAACCTGGTGACATAGACACTTCGGTGGCCTTCAGCCTCAGGGCTTCCGTTCTAGAAACGGCGAGATGACATCACTAGGCGTGAACCCGCCTCTGGCGAGTAGGTCTGGCCTGCAGCGCCCACGGCGCGCGGTTCCCCTTCCCACGCCGCAGCCTCTCCCGGGCCGCCGTGTGCCCTGAACCCCTCCTTCCAGCAGCCCTTCAGCGCCAGCTGTCTGAGCAGGCTCTTCCCCGACTCAGGCTGGGAGCTCAGCCCAGGCCAGGCCCTCTGCTGCGGGCACACTCGCTGGCATCGCCCCTCTCAGTAGGCCTAGCCACCCCTCGGCCTGGCGCCTCCTTGGACCGTGGGCATGGCTGCCCTTGGCCGCAGCTGCCGTGGTGGCGCTGGCATCCCAACGCTCCCGCGTGCTCCCACCGGAGGACAGAAGGTCCCGCTGGCCGGCGGAGTTCTGACGGAGGTGGAGCCGGGCTGCCTGCGCCCTCCTCCGGCCCGGTCCTGGGGTCTCGGTGAAGTCGGCTGCTGTAGGAACCAGGTGGGGCCTGAGGGAGTGGAGGGCTGGGCCGAGGCCTGGGCTTCCCTGGGTGCCAGCTGACGGCTGCTCTTCAGGAGCCAGGCTGGGACTCCAGTTCACCCCGAGAAGCCGGAAAGCCGGGCTTTCATCGAGATCTGTTGAGAAACCCTGGCAATGAATTCAATATTTTACAAACCAAGATACAGGCTGGGCGCGGTGGCTCACGCCTGGCATCCCAGCACTTTGGGAGGCTGAGGCAGGTGGAGCATGAGGTCAGGAGGTCGAGACCAGCCTGGCCAAGATGGCGAAACCCGGTCTCGACTAAAAACACAAAAAATGAGCCGGGCATGGTGGCACATATCTCTAATCCCAGCTACTTGGGAGGCTGAGGCAGGAGAATTGCTTGAACCCGGGAGGCGGAGGTTGCGGTGAGCCGAGATCAGCCACTGCACTGCAGCCTGGGTGACAGAGCAAGACTCCGTCTGAAAAAAAAGAAAAGCAGGACGTAGTGAAGGAGGCTATGGGACGCTACCAGCAGGGTTCAACTGGCTGCCTGAGGTGAGATGGGGTCCAGGAGTAGGGGGCGAGAAGGGAGAGGAGCAGGGGCGGATGGAAGGGACTGCCAGGATACACGCGGGTCCATCTGTGCAGAGCTGCCCTTGCAGGGGCGTGGAAGCCCACCCCGTCCACGGCCCCACCGGGCCTGAGCCTGGTTGGGTGGTACAGCTGAGGTGGCCTCCGGGAGCTGAGGGGACTCTGGGGAGAGGGTCCTTAGCACGGTTAGGGTCACCGAGCCCGGAGGAGGTTCCCAGAACCTCCAATTAAAATTGCCTAATTTTAGACTTAATTCAGGCATCCCCCTGGGGCTTGCCGCGTGCCCTGCTCCCGCGTTGGCGAGCAGGAGGCAGGCTGTGGTGTGCTGGGGCATCCCTCGGAGGGCTTATGAGGGGCTGGAGCTCTGGGGGATTCTGGAACAGCCTCTCCAAAGGACGCCGTGGGCACAGATGCCGTGTCTGGCTGCAAGAGGCACTTGGATGCCCAGGTCTGCTGCTGTGTGTGCGCACATGCAGATGTGTGCGTGCGTGTATCTTTGTGTGAGTGTTTCTGTGTGTGTCTCTGTTTCTCCGTGTGGGTGTGAGTGTGTCTGTGTATACCTCTGTGTATGCCTGCGTGTGTGTGTGCATGCGTGCGCATCTCTGTAACTGTGTGTGGGGGTGCGCACATGAGTGTGTGTATCCATGTCTGTGTATGTGCCCACATGTATCTGTGGGTGCATGTGTGAGTGTGTGTCTATATCTGTCTGTGTGTGTTGGTTCCTTCAGCAGGAATGTCAGCTGTGACCAGGGGGCCCACCGGCCAGCCCTACATCTGGGCAAATTTGGCCTGACCTAGGGAAGAGGGAAGCTGTTTCCACCACTGCTGAGGGCGAGTGGGAGGAGGGATGAGAGGGTCAGAACTGGGCCCCGGGGGCAAAAGTCACCGCCAGTGCTGCAGGTGGGAAACTGAAGCAGACTCGGGTCTGGGAAGCAGGAGGAGGTGGGAGGCGGCCGCAGTGAGGCTGAGCAGAGGGAGTGGCTTCGTTTCACAAAAAGCCATAAATCCAGCCGGAGCCGACGGGAGGAAAGGGTGCTAGACCTCCGGTCCTGTCTTTCCCGACCCCTTCACTGACCCCAGGCTGGATGCACCCTCTGTTCCTGCCCAGCCAAGAGCTCGCCTCTGATTATGCCCCTAAAATATGGATGCTCAGGCCACGATTAGCCTTGGACAGCGGCTGTTTCCACCTGATCTGTGAGATTTATGCCGCTGGGAAGACAGATGCCCTCAGCCAGGGCTGGGGAGACTCATGAAAGGATGAGAAGGCCCCCTTCCCTCCTGCCCAGTTTTGGAGGCTGGAATATTGACCTCACTCGGACACCTCCGTGACTGGGCGGCCGAGGAACCTCGCATGGCTGAGAGCGCCTCCAGCTCTTTTCCCTATTGTACTAAAACACACCTAACCTTCATCACTGTAATCATTTGTAAGTCCGCAGTTCAGTGGCCCTGAATACACTCTTGCTGTTGTGCAACCATCACCTCTGTCTATATCCAAAGCTTTTCCTCTTCTCCAACAACTCTCTCCCCGTTAAATAACAACTCTCTCCCCCAGCAACTCTCCCCATTAAATAACAACTCTCCCCATTAAGTAACAACTCTCTCCCCATTAAATAACTCTCTCTCCATTAAATAACAACTCTATCCCCATTAAATAACAACCCTCTTCCCATTAAATAACAACCCTCTCCCCATTAAATAACAACCCTCCCCCACAACAGCTCTCTCCCCATTAAATAACCACTGTCTCTTCTTCCTCCCCTCAGCCCCAGGAGGTCACCTTTATTCTACTTTCTGTCTTTATGACTTTGTCTCCTCTAGGAACCTCGTATGAGTGGAATCATACAATATTTACCCTTTTATATCTGGCTTATTTAACTCAGCATGTCTTCGAGGCTCAGCTGTGTCATAGCACATGTCAGAATGTCCTTCCTTTTCAGGGCTGAATAGTATTCCACGGTGTGAGTGGACCACACTGTGTTTATCCTTGTCTGTTGATGAACTCTCGGGTTGCTTCTATCTTCTGGCCATTGTGACAAATGCTGCTGTGTGCAGGGGTGTACTAACATCTCCCCAAGACCCTGCCTTCTACTCTTTTGGTTCTGTGACTAGGAGCAGAATTGTATGGCATATTCAACCTTTTGAAGAACTGCTGAACTGTTTTCTGCAATGACCACACCATCTTATGCTGCTACCAGCAATGAGCGAGAGTTGCCATTTCCCCATGCCCTCACTCACCTTCTTTCAGCCGTAGCCGTCCTGGGGGTGCAAAGCGTACCTCACTGTGGTTTTGATCTGCGCTTCCCCAATGACCAGCAGTGCTGAGCATGCTTTCACATGCTTATTGGCCATTTGTGTATCTTCTTTGGAGAAATGGCCATTCGAATCCTGTTTTCATTTTTGAATTGGGACCTCCAGCCTTCCTGAGGTCTTTCTTCCTAAATCGTAAAGGGCAGGAACACCATCAGATTGGGTCTCACTGGTCTGAGCTTAAAATGCAGGGACCCTGGATCCAAGCATGGTGAGGGATTCTGGGGTCTGGGCTCTGGGAGGCTAGGGAGCATTAGGACATGAGAGCTCTCTTGGGAAAGACGGTGATGGGAGGTGGGTGGCAAGGGGTGGCAGAGCCTCCCTGGCTACAAGGGACGGTGGGCAACTCCCCTAGTAGAAGAGGCCACGGCATCAAGGACCCTGGCTGTAGTGCCCGGGAGGGGAGGACTTTGGGGACAACCTTCCTGGAGCTCTCTCATCCCCTCCCAGGCCAGGGGTGGTGCTCATGACACTTGCCCTGTGCACATTCACTAAACAAATATCCTTGAGCTCCCAGGCTGTGCCCATGGCTGGGGCACCTGGAGGGAGCCGGGCCCGCATGGCGCCTGTCCCCCAGAGCCCACAGTCTTGAGCTGTGCTGCTCAGTTTGGCAGCACTAGCCATTAGTTACGGAGATTAAAGTTAAATGCAGTTAAATACAACTGGGACCTCTGCTTTCAGCCAAGATGAAGTCATGTGAATTGGATTTATCCTTTCACCTGCAATAAGCAAGAAATGGGCAAAAATACGTAAAAAATTATTCTCAAGGCACCGAAGACAGTGAAGTATGGTAAGAGGCTAGAAACAAATCAGATGAATTCCACGGCTGTCTTATCTTACTGCCGGAGAGAATGACCATGCCATGGATTGGGACGCAGGAATCCAGGCAGAGCCAGGTGACTCCTGGAATTGCGAAGGAGACCGAGGTGGTGAAAATGTACAGGACAGAGTGCTGCAGAGGAAAGAGCTGAACAGAGAGAACTCCGAGATCCATAGAGCATCCCTTTGAGGATTCAGTTGAGGACTGAGCATCCTTGGAGTATGACGAAACTACCTGAGTTAGGAAAGAATCATTGAAAGGGCTCAGAACTGACAAGGCCTGGTGTTCACACAGGGGCAGGAATAGTGCCTGTTCCTAACAGTGTGGCTGGAAAACCTCATGATTTCTGGGGCATTGGTAGAATGCCTTGCTGCAGTAGTGGGAAATAGTTTGCCCTAGGCTGAGCACTGCTCCGATTCTTCCTGGACTATCTTAAAATAAGACCCTGAAAGATCTAACTGTTTCCAAATGACTTAACTGAATCTCAGGAAAAGCTAAGAATCCAACACCTAACAATATAAAATTCACAATGTCTGGAGTCCAATAAAAAACTAGGAAGCATGCAAAGAAGCAAGAAAATGAAACCTATAAGAAGGAGATAAGGCCAGGCGAGGTGGCTCACGCCTGTAATCCCAGCACTTTGGGAGGCCATGGCAGGTGGATCACGAGGTCAGGAGTTCAAGACCAGCCTGACCAACATGGTGAAATGCCATCTGTACTAAAAATACAAAAATTAGCCAGGTGTGGTGGCATGTGCCTGCAGTCCCAGCTACTCAGGAGGCTGAGGCAGGAGAATTGCTTGAACCCACGAGGTGAAGGTTGCAGTGAGCCAAGATTGCACCACTGCACTCCAGCCTGGGTGACAGAGCAAGACTCTGTCAAAAAAAAAGGAGATAAATCAGCAAAGCCAGCCCAGGGCTGACACAGATGTTAGAATGAGCAGGTGAGAGCATGAAAATAGTTATGACTGTTCCATATGTTGAAAATGTTAGGTAGAGACATAGAAGTTATAACAAAGATCCACATCAAACTTCTAGAGTTAAAAAACGACAATGAGTAAGATAAAAAACACACTGGATGGAATTAGTGTCAGATTAGACATTGAAGAAGAAAAGATGATCACACTTGAAGACATAGCAATGGAAATAATCCAAAATGAAACACAGAAAGACAATATTATTTAAAAAGTTAACAGAATATCATTTAACTTTGAGAAAATGTCAAGTGGCCTAATCTGTTTAATTAAATCATGTGAAGGAAAAGAGAGAGATGGGAACAGAAAAAAAAAAAAAAACGTGAAGAAATAATGGCTGAATATTTTCCACATATGAAAACTATAAACCCATAGATTCAAGAAACTCAAAAAAGACCAAGTATAAGAAACATGAAAAAAAGACACTAAATAATGTTATAATCAAATTGCTCAAAAGTAGTGATAGAGAACCTTAAAATTTCTTGCTTGTGGCCAGAAAATAAAAGGAAGGATCTGTATAGTGCACAAAAGTGAGAATAACAGCAGATATCTTGTGGGAAACAATGTAAGTCAGAAGAAGGTGGATCAACATCTTTACAGTTCTGAAGAAGAAAATACCTTTCAACCTAGAATTCTGTGATCAGTAAAAGTATCTTTCAAATGCAAAGGCACAACAAAGACTTTTACAGGTTTGCAAGAGCTGAAAGAATTTCTGCCCAGAGGACCTGCATTGCAGGAAGTTTTAAGGAAACTCCGTCAGGCAGAAGGAAGATGAGACCAGGTGGAATTATGATCTACAGAAAGGGATGGAAAGTCCTGGGACTGATATTTTATAGGTAAATATATAAGATTTTAATTTTTATTATTTAAATTTATATAAATGATAATTATTTAAACAAGAACAGTAGTGTCGTATGAGGTTTATGACACATATAAAGTTAAAATGCATAACAATAGCACAAATTTTTAAAGAGGAGGAATGAAAATATGCTATTAAAATGTTCTTGTCTTGCATGTGAAGTAGTATAATAGCACCTGAAGGCAGACGGCGATAAGTTAAAAATACGTACTATGAGCCATAAAGCAACCAATAAATGACAAAACAAAGAGAAATAACTAATGAACCAATAAAACATATAAAACAGAATTGTAAGAAATATTTCATGAATCCAAAGACAGCAGGAAAGGGTGAAAAAGGGAAAGACGAGCAGGACAAATAGAAAATACGTAGCAAAGTAATAGACTTAAGCCTACCAATAATACTTTAAATGTAAACAGTCTACAGAATGGCAAACAGAACTAAAAAGCGAGACCCAACTATATGCTGCCTACAAGAAACACACATTAAATATAAAGATACGGGACACTTGGTTTCTGGCCCGGCATGTAAACAGCTTGGAAGTCATCTCTCCATTCTAATTACAGGTAGAAAGCCGAACAAACCCCAAAAGCAACGCTTCTTAGATCCTTAAGAGAAGTGAGGTCACAGGGCAAACTGCTGTCCCTCAAATGGGATAGACAAACAGAAAATACAGAGAAACTTGCTGGAGCAGAACCCTCTGCAGGAAGCAGCACTGGGACAAGGGACCCTAAACTGTAATCACTGCAGTCAACAAATTGCCAGAGGTCCAGTGTAAGCCTGGAGTTAGACACTCCAGAGGGACCAAGTCATAGGCCCCCTTCCCCCAGCTTTTGTGAGTTTTTCCTGTAGGTTCACACAGTGATGACCGAAGGGAAATCCCTTTGTGCTTCCATCAGGGAGATGGGAGAAGGAGCCATTTTAAAATACACCAGACCACCTGTTCTTAATAAGGGTCAGCTTCCAGAGAAACTAACCAAAGCCTATCCTTCTGGAGTTTTATCCGTGTTTGATTGACCTGACAGAAGGGAAACACCCACCTCCAGCCCCCTCCAGCCACCCTGTCCCACCTAAGGAGGGGATCTGAGACGCACTGGTGAATTTCACAGTCCAGAGGCACGAGCTCACTAAAGGCGAAGATACAAATAAGCTGCAGGGAAAGGAATGGGAAAAGATATACCACACTGACACTAACTAAAAGAACCCTGAGGTGGCTATATTAACATCAACAAAGTAGATTACAGAATATTACCAGAAATAAAGAAAACCACTTTGTAATGATACAGGAGTCAATTCATCAGAACATAACAATTCTAAAGGTTTATGCACCTAATGAGAGAGCCTCAAAATAAATGAAACAAACACCAGTAGAACTACAAGGAGAATTAGACACAGACAATTACAGCCAGAAATTTTCATACCCCCCTTTCCGTAATTGTTAGGACAAATTAACAGAAAATCAGTAATGGCATAGAAGACTTGAAGAGCCGATTTGACTGACATTTATAAAATACTCCACCCAACAACAGAATCCTCATTCAAGTACACATGGAACACGTTTACTAAGATAGACAATATTCTGGGCCATAAAACAAGTCCAAAAAATATAAAAGGATCCAAGTCATAAAGAGTTTTATCTGATAACAATGAAATCAATGAAGTAGTAAACAGAAAAACAGTAGAGAAAATCAATGAAACAAAAAACTGGTTCTTCGAGATGATTGAAAAAATGAACAGATCTTGAGCTAGGGTGGCCAGTAAAAAGAGAGAGAAGACACAATGACCAGTGTCAGGAATGAAGGAGGTTACATCAGAACTCACGCTACTGATATTAAGGGATGAGAAGGGAATATTATCAACAACTTTATGTCAATAAATTTGACTACTCAAAATGGACAGATTCCCTGAAAGACACAAATTACCAAAGCATGCGCAGGATGACATGGATAACACAGCCCTATACCTATTAAAGAAATGGCATTTGTAGTTAAAAGTCTTTCTACAAAGAAAACTCCATGCCCAGGTGGCTTTACTGATGAATTCTACCAAATGCAAGGAAGAAAATACCACATAATCAATAATAACATGCAGAGCACAAAGGAGCCTGTGAAGCTGCTCAGTGTAGTCATTCAAGCGGAAATGACACCCACAGTGGGAGAACAGCACACACCTACGAGAAAGGCGAGCATTAAAAAGATGAATGTACCAAGCACTGGAGATGATACGGAGGAACTGGAACTCTGGTGTGCAGCTGGGGGAAGTGGGGCGTGTAAAATGGCGCAACTGCTTTAGAAAGCAATGTGTCAGTTTCTTAAATCATTAAACATATGCATACCATATGATCCAGCCCTCCCACTTCAAGAGAAATGAAAACACAGCCCACACAGAGCTGGACACGAGAATTCACAGCAGCATTATTTGTAACAGCCCCAAACTAGGCACAACCCAAATGTCCATCAACAGTTGGGTGGATAAATGAAAGGCTTGTGTCTGCACAATGGCTGGTACTTGATGACAGAAAGCGATGAACTATTGATGTGCACAATGCTTGGATAAATGGCAGGTAATATGCTGAGTGAGGGGCTAGACAAAAATGAAACGTATTCATGATTTTATAAAGAATGTGTATACAATTCTTGAAAATGCAAACCAGTCTATAATGGTGGAAAATAGATCAGTGGTTGCTTGAGGACTGGAAGAAGAGGGCAGGATCTCAAAGTGACACGAAGAAGGTTTTTGGTGTGATGGTGTAGAAAGTAGAAAGTTTCTCCTCAAAGTGTCCCTTCGTGTTAAGCAGTAATAACAAATGTCAGAAACAATCGTTTGTCTTAAAGACTAACTTTCTTCAAAGCCTTCTTGCCTTTTGCTAATAACTCTTTGTGAAGCCCCATCCTATGTAGCTGTTAGATGTGCTCACAGGCACGTAGTACATTCTATGTCCTTGTGCTTTAACCCAGATGTCTGCTGGACGTGCTCACAGGCATTTCCCAGCTCGTGGCCTATGCCCCTTCCTTATCTAGACTTCCTCTTTTTCTTTGTTCTCCATTGCCTTCACCTATCTAGAAAAGTTAGTTGTTAGCCAATCAGGTTCAGTTTTAGATTGTGAAGTCTGACCCCAACCAACAGATCAGACACAGCAGTAAGAACCCAATGCATAAAGAATACATATGCCTGCCTTTCCTTTGTCCTCTTGTACCAAAATGGCTAACAGAAGCATCCTTTCTGCATAAGGCAAAATTGCCTTGCTGAGAAAACTTTTTGTCTGAATGCTAATTTTTCCTTTCAACACCTGGGAACAAGCATTCTGTCTCTAACAGATGGGAACGCTCTTTACTTTTGTGATGGTTTTGCTGGTGTATATGTGTGTTAAAACCCATCAAGTTGCATACTTTAATTATGTACAGCTTATTCTATGTTAGTTATACTTCAATAAAGCGATTGAGTACAATTTTAAAAATCCAAGTCTGTGGTTGCAATAACATTTCAAGTGCTCAGTAGCCACGGTGGCTAGTGGCTGCCACATCGGACAGTGCAGACACAGAACGTTTTTATTACTGTGGACCGTGCTGGTCTCGAGGGAAAGACACACATGACCTGGACCATGGTGTGGGCTTTATCTTTGCAATGGGGGGAAAACATCAGTGGAGTAACAAGAAGGAAGGGAGTCGGGGGCCTTGACAGATGCTGTTTGGGTTGACCAGGTCTGCTCTGAGGCCCTGGGGGACGCTGGTGAGGAAAAGGCCCTTCCTCCCCAGTGGGGTGAGGGGAGAGGTGTTATCCCTAAGCAGGGTGGTGGTGACGCCAGGCGGCTACACTGGTGAGCAGCCCGCACTGCTGTGGACCAAGACCAGAGGGGAGGGTGTGAGGCCTGGGGCTCAGATGCTGCTCTAAGAAGGCATCCTTCTCTAAGAAGGCATCCTGCCCAGGCATGAGGGGTTGAGTCAGGGATGCTGTCTCCTGCGGGGATGTTCCCCTGCTGCCCTGCCTTGGGGAGCAGAGAGAGGAGGCAGAAAGAGGTCTCTGGGAAAGGTGCGCTCACCCCAGCCCGCGTACTTTGGAAGGAAAGTGGCATCCCAGGTGTCAGGGCTCCTGACCCTGGGGCGGAGGAGGAGCTGACCTGGGGAGCAGAGGGGAGCCCAGGGCTCACTGAAGGCTTCAGGAGCTCCTGCTTTTGCGCCTGCGTCCTCCTCCCTCTGCCAGGGGGAGGGCAGAAGCCTGGGCTGGGACTCTGAGCTCCTGCTTCCTGCACCCCATCACCGTCTCCTTCAAGGGCAGGGACCAGCTCTGGGGGCCAGATGTTAGGGTGGTCCCCACTTAGCTGCATGACCCCCACATGGAGACAGTGAGGGGGGTATCAGCTGGCAGGGGAGGCACACCCCAGCCCCCTGGGGAGGGGCCAGCTGCATGCCGGGCACAAGCTGTACCTGGGGTGACATGGGGGCTGGGCTTATTCCAAATTGGGGACAACACGGCTCAGATGGGTCCCACCTATGGGCACGACTGTCCTGAGGGCCTTGGTTCCAGTGCAGGGGTGGCAGAGCCTGGTGCTGCGTCGGGCAGGGCTGGGCAGGCGGGGCTGGCCACGTCCACTGCTGGGCCTGGAGGACGGGCCTCGGCTCATTCCCCACCTGAAGGACGGGGGCCTCTCTCCTTTCGTTGTCCCATCTGTCCCTTGGGTGAAATTGAACAAACCCATAAAAGCCAAATGACTCTCATTGCAGAGGACGGTCCACCGCCCAGGTCTGCACAGCGGCTCCCAAGGCTGAGTTGATAAAAATGTAATCAGTTTCAACTCAAGACCTATTTGATGACAGGTATGGTGTGGCTGTGTGTAACTATGCTTACAATTAATTACCTTTTCATGTTGTCCATTAAGCTCCGTGACTTATGAGGCCAGGCACTGTACAGTTGGAAGTCACGGAAGGGAAGACTTGAGTGAAACCGTGCCGGGGTGTCCCTGGCCTGAGGGGCACCCTTCGTGGCAGCTCCCAGAGCTGGTGTCTGTGCACAGGCATGGTGGGGCTCACCCGGCCCTGGCCACTGACCACCGAGCGAGCCTCAGCTGGGGCTCCTGATGGAACAGCTGCAGCCGCTGTAGGATCATTCCCTTTGTGATTGGAAATAATTGTATTTGTGGTTTGCACAGAAATGCTGCAACATATTGATTTTTCAATTACGCTGGGAAGAAATCGAGAATGAGACGGAGGGGAGTGCCGATTCCTCAAGGGGCTCTGATTTGGGGTCTGTAGCATTGCAGCGGGTGACCCTCAGCAGAGGGCCTTAGGCCAGCGACCCCCCAGGGTCTCAGAGCTACAGTTGACCTCAGACATATGTTCTTTGTCCAGCTGGGGAAACTGAGGCCCAGGGTGGGGACAGGCCTCACCCAAGGGCTGGCAGTGAGGGTGGTGCCAGAGCTTGGTCTCTGTTCCTGACTTCAGTATGTGAGGCCCCCACCTCCCCCTGCCCTGGTGTGAACACCCAAGCTCCCCTGCCCTGGTGTGAACACCCGACCTCCCCCTGCCCTGGTGTGAACACCTGACCTCCCCCTGCCCTGGTGTGGACACCCAACCTGATCTAGCCTCTTCCTGAGAGGCTGTGCAAGGCCAGTGTGTCCTGCCCAGAACAGGCAGCCTTTCTACAGCAGAGGGGGCAGCCTGGGTATCCTAGGGACATGGTGGGGAGGACGGTGGGGGATGGAGGGTCATGGTGCAGGGAAGGGTGGGGCGGGGGCTGGGACAGCCCCAGCTCCTCTCTGGCTCAGAGTGGGGTCATGTCCAGCAGCAGAGAGGACTGCAGACCAGCACAGGGTTGCTGGGTGAGGACACAGCAGGACAACCAGGCAGGGAAGACCCCGGGCGACCTGCAGGCCAGGCCAGGGTGTGGGGCAGTGAAGGAGGGCGCCACAGGGCAGGGTGGGGAGTGGGTGCCTCTACCTTGCCCTTGACCAGCACAGTCCCTGGAGTTCATCTGTGCACGTCCTTCTTTGTTTCAGAGGGGCAAACTGAGGCCCAGAGAGGGGAGGGATGTCACAAAGATGGCACAGCACACTGGAGGCGCGCCAGGACACCAAGGCCGTGAGGCTGGGTCTAGGCTGGTCCCACCCCCGGCCAGCGGGGAGGAGGGTGACCCTGGGGCGGAGGGGGAGCCGCGTCTGGTGGGACGATGCCAGGCCCAGCACAAGACAGAGCTTGCACGCGCCCTGGGCCGCCATCCACCCGCGTGGCCTGCGTGCGAGCTGAGTCGGTAAATGACCGCACAGGTGAAGGATTTAATTTTCTCTTGTTCACCCCCGTGTTCCGCTGCCTCGTAAATCACTGCGGTTTATGACTCTCTCTTCGGCACTTTTGGGATGGCCGATAATGGCTGCGTAAGTGGCAGAGAGGATGAATTCTGCAGCAGATTTTAAACAAACGTGCACGTTGGAACCGTAAATAATGTTAAGCAGTGCAGCAGTGGGGCCCCTCGCAGGGCACCCCGGGGTGCAGCCCTGGCCTGCTGGGAAGGGCCTGCTCTCCGGGGTCCTGGCCTCCCTCCCAGCGGTAGGCAGGGGCCAGGGCGGCTGGTTCCCAGGGGTACTTTAGTCACAAGGAGCGAGACCCACCAAGGCTATGGACACCTGTGCATTTGAGTGTGTGTGTGCAAATCTGTGCCTGAGTGCGTGCGTGTGGGTATGATTATGGGTGAGTGTGCGCCTGTGTGTACGTGCACATCCACATTGTCAAAGCATGCAGGCTCTCCACCTGTCCAGGGCACACGGCCCAGAAAGGCCACTGCTCCTTGGGTCTTAGTGAACCTATCTGGAGGATGGGGGCACCAGAGCCCAGGTCAGAGTTCTTAGCAGCTGCAGGGCCTCGTTTAGTGGCTGGTGGTCAGGCTGTGGCCTGGAGCTGGCTCCTGGAGGAGAGCCACGCTCTGTGCCTTGCTGGGTGCTGGTGGCTGTGCTTCACTTCCAAGGGTCCCTCCCCCGGACCTCCTCTGTGAGGAACTGATAAAGCAGCAGTGGATGTGCACACTCACACATGTGCATGCCCATGCCCACACGCCCACATGCCACTTCTCCCAGACCGTAGACGTGGGTTCATCTGGAGCCCATCCCTCAGTCACCGTCCGGCCTCACAGCCTGGGCCTGGGGGTGGTGCCCACCACTGTTTACTTTCTGCTAAGATACACTTTGCCGTCGGAGGGGTTGGAGCATCTCCTCATAAAGCCATAAATGTAATTGATATTCTCAGCATTTCAAGAAAAAAATACGAGTATTGAAGATATACAGTACACCTCATAAAGTTCTCTCATATTTCTTCTTTATGGTGGGATCTAAAATTGGCAAAATAAATTCCCTAAAACCCATTATGCTCAACGTACAGTGTGTTTTGGGGGCTGGGAGAGGCTGGGCTGGGCGCCGCACGCCCTTCTCCTAACACGGCCTCAGCGCCCACTTGGCCACGGGGTCCGTTTTCCTAGAAACCTGGTAAAACTGGGAATGATGACTGCCCAGCTCATGGTCCCTGACTGTGGCCGGCTGCTGGGGTGCTTAACTCAATGCTTCCTCCAGAAAAGACATGCCTTTATGATGCCCCGACGCGGGTTCTGCTGGACTCCAGGTGTGCTGCCGTCCCAGTTCTGGGCTGAGTCCCCTGTTGTAATTACACGGGGACCCTTCCTCCCTCCGTGGGTGCAGACAGTGAGGCCTCACGGGGGAGCGAGCACAGGCTTCAGAGAGGCTGCTCCCAGAGTCCGGCATGGCAGCTCCACAAACTTCTCCACGTCCGAATCCTGGCTCCCTCCTTGGTAGTGATATTCACAACCGCTGATTGCAGGTGCATGGTTTTTTAAAAGTATTTTTCTATTTCAGGAGGTGAAAGCTCCAAAGAACAGGATACCACATTCAAAAAACCATTTACAACCAACTTTATCGAGGTATAATTTCCATGCAGTAAAATGCATGCCTTTTTTTTTTTTAAAAGTAGGTGTACTTTTTAGAACGGTTTTAGATTCACAGAGAAATTGCGAAGACTGTACAGAAAAATGCCACGTAGCCCAAGCCGCATCGCGAGCACCTCCCAGCGCCTGGCACATTTGGTCCAGTTGGGAAGGCAGCAGGGATCCGCTGGTACGAGCTGAAGCTCACAGGTGGCTCAGCTTTCCTGAGGTTTTGCCTCCAGGCCTTTCCCTGCCCGGGCGTCCAGGACACGGCCTTCTGCCTCGGGCCGTCTTGGCAGCCACAGCTGCTCAGACCTTGGTGACCTCCGCAGTGTTTGGGGAGGACGGGTCAGGATGATCTCGCAGAACCTCCCTGTACTGGGATTTGTCTGCTGTTTTTCTCATGATTAGACTGGAGTTACGGGTTTTTGGAGGAAGAACACAGGGTCAGAGCAGGGCGCCGCGGGCCACACACCTACCCAGGGCGCGTGCTCTCAACGCAGCTGCCCCCGTCCACGCTGCCCTCCCGCCCTGGCTGAGGCCACGCTGTCAGCTTTCTCCCGGGGATGTCACCGCCCACCCCCCACCCCGCCATGCCAGTCCCGCACTCTCTGAAGGAAAGTCACGGTGCAGAGACCACACAGGGTGGGGGCGGGGAGCGCTGGTGCCCTCCTTGGGGGCAGAGTGTCTGCGTGAATCCTTCCGAATCCTTCTGCGTGGAGATTATCTGCTCGGTCGTTGGTCTCCATCAGCGCCCACTCACGGGCGCCCTTGTCGGATTGCAGCTGGCGTCCAGTCCTCCTTCTGGGCTCAGGCTGTCCTGTCTTGGGCGGCGGCTCTTCCCGTCGGCCTGTGCCCCGCCCCTTTGGTTTTGAGCGCGTCCTTCTTTTCCGGGTGAGAAGCAGCCCCAGGTTCATCCTGTATGTTTCCTGCCTCACCCCAGATTCAGCCATTTCTCCAAGGAGCCCGGGGCCTTTTGCTGGGGGGTCCCGCCAGACACGGAGACCTGGCCCCGGGCTGCCTGCTGCCGGGCTGTGCTGGATGCCAGGCCCTCTCGGCTGGCAGAGCAGGGAAAGGTCCGTGTGTGCAGAGCCTGGGCACGAGCTCGTGTCTAACACATTTCTGTGTGCGACCATCGGTGTGACAGGGGCCATCAGAGAAACAGAGGCACTGGGACATTCACACGCGCTCAGTATGAGATCGCTGTGAGGCCTGGGTGCAGGTGACTGTGGAGACCAAGAGGTCCCACCTGGGACCCAGGGGAGTCGGTGGTGCATTGCGTCTGAGTCTGAAGGCCTGAGAGCCGGTGGGGGGTGGCTGACGGCGTTAATCTCAGTGTCAGGGCCAGAGAAGGTGAGGTGACTGTCCCTGCTCAAGCAGGGCCTCAGGAAGCGAGGGGCCTTCCTGCCTTCTGCGTCATTCAGGTCCTTGGCGGATTGGGTGACGCCGCCCACCCTGGGGAGGGCAGCCTGCTTTACAGAGCCCACTGATTCAAATGCGGATCTCGCCCGGGAACACCCCCAGACGTCCCCAGAAATAACGTTCAGTCCGGCATCCCTCCGCCAGGGGAGCTGACGCATAAAGCTAACGGCCACATGCTCACCTGGAGACGGAGGCGGCAGGCGCTGCTGCTGTCTGGACTCTGACCCTCGGCCGTGCGGGTCGCTGCAGCCCCTGCCCCTGCGTGTCTGTAGCTCCCACCCAGCAGGGAGGAACCTGCCCCTCACCCACCGTCCACTGACCTAACCGCTAAGCTCCGGCGTGCAGGGGCAGCGGTGTCGGGATTGCTCATCTGTACCC